>LYUA01000593.1:625697-640395 GCA_002093875.1 Calopteryx splendens | reverse complement strand
GGAACAGGGATGAGAGCACGGCTAGAGGGATGGCGCGTAGTGGGATTAAAAGGATCTTGCGGAGAGGGCAGAGGGCTATGAGATTAAGGGAATTCGAATGGGAGGGATTTAGGGAAACGAGCGAGCACTCCAGCAGGGCAATTTCAAAGCGGGCGAAAGCAAGGGACGGACAGGGTGTACGTTACGTAGGAAGAAGGAAGGGTTGCATGTGTGAGGAATAGGGGAGCAGGCAGAGGGAAGAAATGGTTTTGCGTGTGAAGGAAAGGGGGTGGTCAGTTGCTGTGTTCCGGTAGAGGGCACTAAAAAGCGCATTAAAACCATCTTATTTTAACGGCCAAACCACACACAATACCGTACCTGAAAACTAATGCCCGATTATCTGATATGAAACTATCCAGGTCCAATATTAATCGAAGGAACGAAAAGAAAAAAAAAACTTTTCCATCAATAAGCCATCGTTAAAGATACCCCAAACATGGCGATAAGATAGCGGCACGAATTCGATTAGCTCATGGCCTAATGTAAACCATGCGATTTTTATACAGTACGCATGTAATTTCAGGCAATAGAAATACCTCAAAAATGTGTATTTTATATCTGGAAATCACTCATGTTATCATGCTTATTGCAAAACCCTAACAATATTCAAAGGAAACACATTTTACTATATTATCCTGATGATAGATTTCGCAAATGTATTATTTCATCGTATTCAGCTGTTCGAATTCCTATCTCTTTAAAATTGATGATAATAAGCCGACGAAACCTAGGTGTACTTATGAATTACATAACACACAAATAGTTTAAGCACTGTCCACCACCATATGGGGATGAAGATGCATAGGGCCACATTTTGCAGTGGGAGAGTTTTACAGCGAGGGGAAGTCTTCAAGAGGAAAGTATCTTTCTATACTCTAAACTTCCTTTTCTTCCGTCTTGTCTTAACGAGTCTTTCCTATTCCGAATAACGGAAAAGAAATTTAAACAACCATCGGTTTAAGCTAAGGAAAAATCATTAAATCAACTGACGAGGGACAGCGTAATAAGGATTGTTTGTGAACCTGGAAGTGCCTTGACCATATTCTAGGCCTATTGCCATTTAGAAAACGGGGGAAGAAATTTTGATAACATCTACAAGTGTACAGAAATCTTAGAATCTGTATAAGTTATAACTGTTTCAGTGATTCTAAAGCACACTGGCCACCATGCTGAACCTAGCACTCAAGTCCTAGCTCAGGATTCCTGAGATGCATATGCACCCGTTAAGATAATATTCTGATATATCTTCACCACCCATCTGACTACCTGACTAAGATAATACTTCCATGCACAGAATAAATTGAAGAAATACTTTCGGAGGGAGCCCCCACCTGCAATTACAGGATAGGACCCGTTCCGTTCTGAGTCTATTTAGCTCTTTCTTGGGCATTACGTGCGTTATTTTGAGAAATTCAATTTGAAATGAGAAAAGGTCGAAATATAAACGTTAATTTTAAAAAGGAACGCGTGGCAAAAATAATAACGGGAAAAAGAACCATATGCAGGAAGCAAAAAAAACACAAGGGCGCTCACTCACTCGATGGAATCCATCGAATATCAAAATATCAATCTTATCGCTCACGCTCATCTTTGGCACATTTTTTAAGAACGCTTCAATATCTCAGCAACAGTCTATCGCAACGGCACTGACCGCTGGTTCAAGTCTACGTTTTGTACAATGGCATACAATTGAATGGAAATTGGGAAAAGTTTTTTTCAGCAACAGAGCAAAGGTTACCTAACGTTTATCGTTCCCTGTTGCCCCATCAAAGACAAACTCAACAAGACAATCTTTGAATAAATACTTGAACCATGGCTCACTCAGAATACCCATCGGTTTGATTTTTAGTGATTTCGAAAGTTTGCCTAAAACCTCAATATGGTCTCAGAAAACGATCTGGTTGATTCATGCAATACAATCAGCGCTTATTTAAATTATCACTGCGTAACTTCACTGACGTTCTACCCACCAATGTCTCATTTTAAATGCATAAAAGATAGTTGGTTTTATAATTGAAATCACGGCGCATGATGTGCATCATTGGAGTGTTGATCAATAAATATTTAAACAGGCAACTTTTATGATTCTGACCGTGCCGGTAATAATATCCTGATAGCTAACTAAGCAAGAAAAGACTGGACGAAACGGGAAATTATAAAGTTTTTAACGAGTAACGACTCCTGCAAGAAGGAGACAATCGTACTTCAAATAGTAAAATAAAACCGTTCCTCCCTACTTTAAGCCTATTGGCACTAGGTAGACATAAGACTTGGTGGCATGTTTTAGCTTGCACATGCCAGAACATTAACTCAGAGACCGTGCATCGCATCGCGTCGGACAAAGGGCTAAGCCGTGTTGGCGACCGGGCATAGGTACGTGTGTTTAGCGTGCCTGGCATTAGTCACCCAGGTATGCGCTATTCCCTCACCCCATTATTGTCAATTGTCTACGTTTTTCTTAACGCAGGACAATAGAGCGACCAACTAGGCAGTCTATGAGATGTGAGGACGTGCGTGATGCATTATATCTCTTGAAAGGACTTGTAGAGTTATTAAATCGAGAATTATAATTTTGAACTTTAATTTGTAAGATGTTCAGGGTAGGTGTCGGACTCGGGGGCACCGAATATTAACGGAGAAGCTACAAGAGTAAAAAGTACTTCTAAAACATTATGGAAGTGAAACTAAGATGACGAACTTGTAGATAATAAGGGACTATCAAGACAGAAATTACAGCTGCAGCAACCTACTCGAAGACCCCAAGGTTATTTCTAAATGTAGAGTATACTCAATCACAACTTAAAAGAGATCATACGTATTGCTTTCTAAAAAAAGTTTTTTATGTAGACAGATTTTGTTAGCTACTTCTATAACGGATAAATGAAATCATTCAGCACAAAACTATGATTAAGAATTATTTATAAACGTCACAATCAGTCCATAAATTATATGACGTACCTCGCTTTACGATTATGTATAATATTCCGAAGACGGGTCTAGGAAGAATCTTAACAGGATATTTTGTAATTTAGAATAAAAATCCTTTATGGTTAAATCAAAAAATGTTGAAAAAGGGTAAAACATTGCAATAGCTGACCACTATTTAGGTATAGGGCCTCAAGTGATCGCAAATAGAAAGGAATTAAACTACAGATCCACAAAAGCTGAAATAAAGTTTGAATTATAATGATTATAAGTCAAGGAAACAATGCTACGCGTATGGAAAAAATGATATTCTTATAGTACAATAGGCAAATGCACCTTTAAAATGATTAACCCATTCTTCCCCTGGGGTCTTCTCGTCAAATTAGTATGAGGAATTACTAGAATAGCTCTTTATAATAATACGGAGAATAACTCTTTCACGCCTTGGATATCGGGTTTGGGAGGTTTGGTTTGTTACTCCGTCAATTGTTTGACCTACTTCCCAAAAGTTTTTGATGCATTCGGCCATCACCATTGTTTTTACCAAGACTTTTAAAGCAGTGTATTACACGTATGGAAATGTTTACACTTTTTTTCATAATCATATCTAATATGTGCATTAGAAAAATATCAGTGATTGATTGAGCGACCGCGTGCAGGTGAGTTTCGCACACGATGGTGGGGGGAGGGGAATATGGACGTGAGAGGGTGATGAGATTTGGCGGAGGAGCAGGAATTGATGTTTGGCAAAGGAAACTGGCGGAAATGCGAGACTCGTCCATGAGGGGGTTTGGGCGGTTTTTCTTTTTGGAGATCGAGGAGAAGGGGTTCGGTGGGGTTATACGGTTGGAATGAAGCGGGACTGGAGAGGGTAAGAGGGTTGGGGAGAGGCGAAAGAGAATCTTTAGGCACTCGCATTAAACAGGACGAAATATTTTTTTTTCCTTGCGGAGGGGGCTGAAAAAGATTGGCTGAGGAAGGAATGAGATGTGATTTTTTTTAGCTTGCCATGAGATGAAAGAGCGTAGCGTCTGAGGACGGCGAGGGGAGGTTTTCAATAAGCAGACCAGAGGAGGGAGTAGGGTGAAGGGTACGGAATATGAAAGGTTCTCGACGGAGAACCTTCTGCAAAGGCTAAGGTGCTGTTTTCGGCGGGGTCCCGAGATATACAGGTCGAATGCTACTTCGTTCCGAAAATTTGTGAGGGTTCAACCGACTACAAAAGCGCGCAGGCATCCGTAAGGAGAAGGATACGGGGTCATGAGATCCCATGAACACCGATGACGAATCTCTGTAACAGTAATGCATGTACGAGTATTCCATGAATGTTTGGCATTTGTACGAGTCGCTGAAAGTAAAAGAAGTAATTGGACGTGGCGATCAAGTAGTGCCTTCACAGAGAGAGTACTGGGACCAAACAGAATGACGTGAGAATTAATTTTGAATTCATCTAACAAATAAGATTAACAAAGGTGGTTACTGTTTAATACAACTTAGAGTTTTTGTGATTGCTTATTTCCAATTTTTTATATTTTATTTTTCATTCCAATGATTAAGCATTTCTAAGAACACCCGACTCAAACGGAACAGGAACAAAAGTTAAACCTGCTTGAAGACGAGCTGGGTGATGTAAAATTATATGCACGAAGACTACTCGCTGGGATCCCCGTTATGTTCAGCAGGTCGGGGTTGAATCAAAAACACGATGATTGATCAAACATTCTCGGGTCCATTCGGACTTGATAAGAATAATCTTATTTGCTCTACTGCTTCATATATTCCCATTTTTTAGTTGCTACCAGGAATGTTTGTCAGCTCAGCCAAAATTCAAAGGTGATTTAGGAATCAGTGGCGTTTCATGACAGTTATCTGAAATTCACCGCAATAGAGTAATTTATATTACTAATGGAGTAACTACCAGGACTCTTGAGATGCTGTACACTAATCTCCATTCCATTATCTCACTCCTTATCATAAATTGAGACGTTTTATAACAACTTAATGTGGTACGGATCCCCAATCAATTTTCTCCTGAACCTAATAATTGGTTGAATTATTAAAAAAATTATTATGATCAATAAACAGGAATTTCTCGTCTTATTTAATTCATGTGACGAGATATATAATCGAGTCTAAAGAGATTTGGCAAATCAGTATATTCATATGACGGACAGAGAAAATTAAATTCAGATAATTAATATTTTAACATCGCCTGGTTAGAGAAATGCTGCCAACCTAGATATACCAAAGTACATAAGTACATATTAAGACTCTGGAAAATTTGAAATCAGGGAGATTATATATTGCATATATTAATAATTCAATCCGAGGACTGATTGGCTGTAGATCTCCATTCTTCAATATCCTATGCTAACCTTTCAACGCCTTTAGAGGCCTTTCGTCTAACATTCTTCTTTACTTGGCACATATACTTGCCATAGATCTTCCTCGTGAACTCTTCCCTTCCTTTTTTATTTCTTTTTTTTCCAAAAAGTTAATGAAATTAATGTCTCAGGGAGTGCCTGAGTTCAATCCATCTGGTTATTTTCTTTATCGTGCCCTATAGTGCTATTTTCTCCACTTTCCTGTGTACTCCATCATTTCACTTTTTATCTGCCAATTTGAGCTTCAGCATCCGCCTCCACCAGATTCTAAACCTTCACTTCTGCTCTGATTTACGTTTCCAATGGCTCATGTACCTAGCCCATAGAACTGCAACATAAGAATTTTTCCACGTACTGCTTCCTTGGTTCTTCCATTACTTTGAGCATAGTAGTGCCTTCCTCATCGTTGATGTACTTAACACTGTATTTACATTGAGGTACCTGATTGCAGGCAGTCTCAATTTTCTCTCCTGTCTGCGTAATCTCCGAATAGGCGAATGTCAATTTCTTCCCCATTCACCTCAATTCCTTTGAATACCATTCCTCGCGCTTCTTTTACGGCCTTTCCGAATGAACCTTGAATAGTGCTAACAAGTGGTTTCATCCGCGTCTAGCTTATTTATTTATTCTGAGATTCAGATTCCGTCCTTTCTTTCCAAACAGTCCATGCTTTCTTCAACAGTCCATATCTTGTTCCACTTGGCTTTCTTCAAGCCCACATTCATCAATTTTTAATACAAATGCCGTTAGACAGATTAAGTCCTCTCACATCAGGTTCCTGAATTCGAATTGATTTTTCACCCGACTAACTTCAATTCTTCTTTATACCCTTCGGAAATCATTCGTAAAAAATTTTGGACGGATGTGACGTAAGATTTGGTCCTCTTCGCTTCTCCTGAAATAATCTCCAGGAAAAAAATAGTTTTTGGAAAAGGGGCGTTTAACAGATAAATCATAAGAGGATGTTTAATTTTACCAGATAAGCCACAAAAGATCATTTTTTCATGATTCACACCCTGCTTTTATAAAGTATAAATCAAGGTAATTCCACGTTGCATCCATGACTAGGATACCCTGTCTTAACCTGAGATTAATACAATGATTAAGCGTGGAAGATTCACATGATTTGGGATACAATACGTGATACACTTGCAACGGACAGGGAAGAGGTCAATAACAACTTCTGAAGTTTGCTGTTTCTCCATGTTTCTAGCATTTTCAAAATAAATGGTAGAGGTACTGAGGTTTTTCAGGTCCTTAGAGGGTTGCGGTCGTTTTTAACCATAACTATCCACTTAGAGAAAACATCATGAATTGAAAAACTTGAAAAGACGCTGAATTCTTGCAATAGGTCAGCTTTGAATCCGTGAGTCACCCATTGAGTTCGCTAAAAACGAGGCCAACTGGATTGGATTACTCAAAGGGAAAATCCATTCTTGAGAAACTTGTTATCATTCGATTATTGGCTCTTTCGAGGGAAAACTTTGGCAGAGCGCTTTCAAGAAAATCGATGTTCCGCAGTTCCTATTTTGATAAAAAAATATACAAAGAGGATGTGGATATTTCATATTAAAGCATTATGGAGATGGCAAGCGAAGCACAGGACAAGAGGAATATTGGAAAGCATGAGTACTTTGGAAAAATCCTTGAGGGTCGGAGCAACGCTTATCATATGGATTTACAAAGAGTAGTTCGAATAGGAAATTGAGCCTATTAAGTTGAGGGTGGGGCACAAAGGAGATCAAAAACAAATCAGGTTACAAATTAATGGCAAGAGTGTAAAATGATGTGTTTGCGGGAATGGTTATATTTGATTGAAAAACGAGACTTTTAGAACTATGTCCCATTATTTATTTAAATCACAACGCGCGTTTCGCGTTATCAACAGGCGCAGCCATGGTGCTCGATGAAACTAGCATTGCGCTTTAGAGAAAGAAAGAAGCAATTCCACCTATTTCTTTTCACTAATTATTCACTACATTATCTACCAAAGCCCGCCCAACACAGTTGAATTAAACAATAGAGACATAAAACCACAGGATTCTCAAAATATTCCTTAGAACGAGAATTTTATGGCATAAGTGTCAAAACGTTTCTCGACTGTCGATTAAACATAACGGTTCTCGACAAATAGTTCACGGGACTAATCCAGCTCGCTAAACGGTAAATACGCTGCCAGCATTTTACTTCTGTGGATTTGTACGAGAAAATTAAATTCTTTGGTCTCACAATGTACTTGGGGAACGACATTTTTAATGCGAAAATATGATGTGCACCACTCGTTCACAAAAATGAAGCATCTTATAACTGAAAGCCAGGGTAAAGACTGAAATTCAGTCCACCGATATTTTTTTAAGCACATATGAGATCAGAAAAACCTGAAGATGAGACACAACTGGTTTACAAAAAGATATGAAACGTATTACTCGTACTTGAAAGTGGCAAGCACACTCATCTGTTAAAGATGAGAATTGGATTGGTACCAAATGCAAGGGAAAACATGTTGCCAAACATTAGGGCTGCGAATAACTCCAAAAGATGTATCGGAACCGCAATGGAGCAAGGTGGACAATGGAGCTAAAGATAGCAAAAAAAGACTTTATTCCTTTGAATATTTTTTCGCGTGAATTGTTTCTCGAATAGAGAAAGGAACAAAAAAATATGTTTGATTTGAAGCTACTCGCTTTGTCTCGTGACGACAAAAACTTCTCCAGTCATCCTGATGGATTTTTTGGGTTAGAAGTGACGCCGGGGGGATGGCTGGAGAAGTTGTTGCCAACTAGAGACAAAGCAATGCGGAGGGAATCCCGAAAACGAAGCTGCTCAATAATAACGGACATCGTCGAAAACTGAGAATCAACAATAAGTATTTCATTTGTACGAAGCCGAATGGAAGGGGTGCGGGAACTATTGGAGTAATGGCTACAGATTAAACTAGAACATGAGAGAATTAGAGGAAGGCCGTAGTAATAAGTCGAACGTAAGGTAATCGCCGCACTGAATAGAAAATTTAGTCATTGCAGATGAGCAACAGAATACGTAAAAGCAAATCGAACAAAATTGGTAATGAATCAGGTGTGCAGGCACACAGGAATTCAACAGAAAGGAGTTAGTATATATAGGCCATATATGGAAATGATATGATATGGATAAAGATTACGATGAGATTATGTAATGATTCGAAAAATCTATTGAAAATGTAACCAAAATATGCATATTCCTGGGAGTAAATGCTGATTTCGATCACAATTTAATATATATTTTTATGTAATTTATAACTGTAGGTAATTAAACAGGAAAGGAAACGGAATGCGTCAGGAAAAGAAGCACCTGCAAAGTTAAGCGGGAATTAAATTCAAGAAGTATAGATTAATGCACAAAGAAATAATTAAAAATATATTGCAACAAAATCTGGCCTTAAAGGAATGAGGCTCCACACCTACATACTACTCAGCAAGCCGCCCTAAAGGTGTGTGGCAGGAGGTGTTAGGACACCACTCGTGAAGAAAAGGGAAGGATAAAGGGGTTCTGTAAAGGTGGGACATGGATGTTTATAGTTTTCCTCTCCTTTTGTCGTGGTCATGAATCATGCGAGGGAAAAACGAATTATTGAATCTATCGGTTAGACTGGCTGCTTCTTTTATTTCACTATCATTGTTCGACTTGTCTACGCAGCGTGTGGACTGGATCGATTCCCCTTAAGTCGCATTCACAATCGCACAATTGGTATCTACTTAATGAGTTAAATCTAGTGTTGAGTCTTCGATTCAAAAGTAATTCCCATTCCAAGCAGCTACTAAATGCGTGATTCTTCATTTTTCTACCTGTATTTTATGCCTGACCCAACTGCAACGTTTTCATTTCTTCAGTAGTTATTACACAGTGGTGGAAGCTCAGACTTTTCCATAAATATGTGCGCTATAACAGTTTTTTGCAACAATTATTTGCACTTTAATAATTATTGCGAAAATTGATTGCGTTAGATACTAGGGTAAGTTTTCTCCAGGTTAAAAAAGGAATTCATTCTCTTATCTTGAATTGCCAATTTTCACGAACTCATACGTGCACAATGATTTGCGTCTAACGTCTGGACTGTATCTTAAGACACAGTGAAATATAGAAGATAAGAAGGTTCTCTAAAACAGGGCCAACAATATTCCCATAGGGTTTCACGGTATTTAAGTGAAAATCGGTAGACAATAAAACATTTTCATTAACTGCGTTGTGAAATTCCGGAAAAATATTCAAAATATGTTACATTATAGTAGAATACATTGAAGAGCAATAATTTAGTGGAATCAACGTAAAAATATTGAAAAACACTTTAAAAAGATTACATAAAACAGGAAAGATATTCTAAAAATGGAGTCCAACTTTCTTCAGTGGGTTTTAGAGCGTTTGTAAACATGCCACATTTCCAAAGCGTTTTAAGCTTACGGTACGTTGGTAGTGGAATAGTCGCCATGGCAATGAACTCGAGTATTTCAACAAATTTTTTTGCTTCAAACTTTAATGAAATTATTAAGTAATTAAATTATTAGTACTTTAGATAATTATTAATCATTTACTTAGTCATCGAAGGTTATTTGAGTCCGTTTCATGGTTGCTATCGCTGTAACGCTGATGATAATTTTGAACGTGTAGAAACGACTCACCTTCTGTGTTCTCTGTACGTATTTGGCATTAGACTCCATAAAAATCTATCATTTAAGAGTCAATTCCTGAGTGTATCTATGTGGTGTTAGAGTATTAAAGGTGAAAGGTGATATGGTCGATAGTTTCGATATGTGATATGGACAATACGGTCGATATTGCCGGTATTAACCGTAATAGGTACGCAATGCTGCTCGACGAAATAGCGCACATTGCTCGATACACCCACTAATTATAAGCCAAGTCGATATATGCTTCTTCGATATTTCTTTTTGTCCACGTCCGATATTGGAAAATAAATATCGTACGGTTCTGGGGCGAGGCAGGTTGCTCCTCCAGGGGATTCTGTGAGGGTGGAAGCTGTAATGGAGATTACGTATTTATTCATCCAAGCGAGAAGAACTTGGTCTTGGGAGAAGAAGGAGATTCCTCCAACATCTCCCCATGTTTCTCACTGCTCTTTATGCCTGAATAATGCAGACCGGAAAGGAGGCTGATCAACTCCTGGGAACAGAACCTAGACGCAGGACGGAAATATTACCCTTCTGACAGCATAACTTCTTTCCATTACCATTTGACTTTTCAGAACTCGCTTTTAGGCTCGGGGGGCGGATGGGGGTATTAAACAGAGATTGCAGGAAGCCCTAACAGGAAAAAAAATACGCTAAATTTAATTCTTCCGGTGTAGACCCCGAAATCATATTGATAAATTTATCACCAGGTTTTATAATTAAACTATTCACATAAATAGTGCAGAAGAAAAATCTATTGGCCATAAAAAACTACTCGAATTTTGGGTTTTAAACAAATGTACTTTTCCACGAGAGTTTTACTAAACATCGACCGCGATTTCAATGTTAACACATCAGAAAACCTTTGAATTTATTGGAAAATTATCCTTTCCCAGTTGAAGGCCGGAAACTTTTAATTTAATTATTCAAATTTTCTTAACTTAAAAATTCAAAACTGATATCAATAAAGTCTTTTCTATAAATATTTGACAGATTTTTCTATGAAAGTTTAACAAAAAAACTAATGGTAATTTTCCACTCAAGAATTTTTGAATCATTAAGTTCATTATAACTCATTAATGATACGTATCGACAATTACCCTCATCGTCAAGTAAGTAATACCATGGTAGTATAGGCCTAAAGACGACGGCAAAGGTAAATCGTTCATAATTAAGAAAAAATTGTAAATTAAAAAAAATATTTTGACCACAGTATGGAAAACTTGCACTACGTCTTGACTGTATGTGCGATACTTATTTTCTGTAAACTACCTAATCAACGGCGCTTGGAAAGTAAAGCTTCTGTCAGAAGAGGAAGAACAGTGAGAGCCAATAGCGAATGGTGAATCGCCGATGTTTAACCTTTATCCAACAATCTAAAAAATAAACAATACTTCTGAATGCACAATTATTCACCTATCATCTGAATCACAATTAGGTATATCGATATTTACCTCGGTGTCACCCAAACCAAGACCGCAGAGACTTTCAGGTTTGAGAATCTGAGTTGGTGGATGGGGGGATAGGGGGAGGATGAGGAGAGGGGGTGTTGTTTGTTAGGGGCACGGGCTCCGGGGAGGATAGAGGGGGAAGGAGGGTTCGGAGGAAGGGGGTTTCGGAGGGGGAAGGAGGGAGATCCAGGCTAATGGAGTAATGGGACCGAAAAGGAGAGAGAGGCGGGGGTGGGGGGAAGAGAAGAGCGTGGTAGGCAGTGATATAAAAAAATGGGAACTTCACAATAAGATTATCCCCCGAAAGAGGGCTTAAATAAAGTGCTTTCGCAAAGGCAGAAGATGGCCATTTACCCCAATTTTCCTAATACCCCACGAAAGGCAAGATATGAAATACAAGATGCTGAGAGGATGGGGTGGGAATGTTTTATTTACGCCCGCCCACACCGCACCTCCCTTGTCCGCCCGCCGCGGGGGTGTATGGCGAAGTGAAATTTGTATCCATGGAGGGAGAATGAGAACTACTTAGCCTAAACGCGTTGACTTTGGAATAATCAGCCTAACATATGCCCCATATTTCGTAGGTAAACCAAAGTTTTATTTTTGAGCATAAATTTGTCCTTTTGCAAATGCGGAGAGAATTTAAAAAACCGCAAAACATTTTGGTTTATTCATTTTAAATACCGTATACACATCGTCTTTGATGGAAACAAGAATATGCAAAACAAACATCTCTTCAGTTATTACATGAACTTGTGACTATTTCAAATTTATATTTATAGATATTCTTCAAAATACATTGTATGGCACCCAGGACATTAACAACTTTTTCGACCAAAAGAAGAATTCTGGACTTAGGCGAATCTTTAAATAAATTATTACTAGGAATTTTTTAACGACACCAAAAATTATAATACTCAAGGATTTAACAGCAGAGTGGGAAAATCCAAACTTTTTTGCAGTTTCTACAGCTCCATGCTATAATTCTACAAGGAAAAGCCTTAAACAGGTGATTAACCTTTGTTTCTAATTCCATCTACTGCCAATCAAACTTGAGAAGTAAAATCACTAAATATTCGCTCCGAAATAAGACATGACACAACAAGAGTCTAAACTAAGTTGCATTCCTCATTGTTTTTGTGAAAACGTTTCATATACGTTTTTGACCTCAAAAACTTTTCAAGTTAAAATATAGACAGTTTGGCGGCGTTGTGAAGAAAATAATTAACATTAGCCTTTGAGACATTACTCGGGTATCGTTGAATCAGAAAGCCCTTTGAAAACCGTGAGTTAAACGTTCCGAAAAAATATAAAAAACGAGAAAGTGTGAATGTGATTCTGGGAATTGAGTAGCAAAGGTTTTTCATAGGAAAGGCCCCATGGTAATTCAGTTCTCCTCAGAGAAAACCTCTCTGAAACTACTGGTTCATTGGGAAATGAAAATGGAATTGGGTAAAGCTATTGGGTAAGCACAAGGGTAAAAAGGTATATTTTTCGCATTTAGTTCGCTAATTTTTTCATCAATACGAAAAATGTCGTTTCCGTTATCTTTGAGAGTGAACAAAAACAATCAATGATTAAATATTTCTCCACTCCGTAGCTCTCCTTCAGCTCCCAACAAACATTGATTTATTCAATGATCGACGCAAACATTGCTTCATACTGACATTTGTTTCATCCTTTGTACATATATGCACTTTTAGATAGTCCTATTGCGGAACCGAGTTACATTTCTCTAAATGTTGCATATTTCGGAAATGTGAAGCTTATAAATATCATGGGGGTAGAGAGGGAAAACTTATAGATAGAAATTGGGTAAATTTGTTTTCGTAATCAAGAAACGAGAAGAAAATTTTTCCATTCGGTGCTTCAGCAAGTTCTATTCCCAACTTATGTGTCCGTTCTTCAGTAGGAGAAATTGTATTCATGTGGTAGACAGCATCGCCACGATTGTGGTATTTAGGGGTCTTTTAGGGCGTTCAGTATTGCAACGAGACCTCAAAGACCATCCGACTGATGTTACTCATAGCCAGTGCTGGCAAGTTTTATTTTATATTTCAACGAACGTATCCGTAAATTTCCTCATACAAGTTTATGGAAGTCAACATCAACGTATCTCATGCATCATATACCATCATAACGGTACGAAAAATTAGAAATAATTCCGCGAATACTGGTTAGGTGAAAGGACTACCTAAATTCTCAAAGCGTAAATGAACGCAAATATATAATGACTCTGATAAAATACCGCGTAAATCACATCAGTTTTGAATAAAAACACCTACTATACAAGACGTACGCGTCACAGTCTAAGAGTAATGTAAATTTTGCCATTAAAACCTTGCAATGCTATTTTTGCGTTATAGTTTACATGTGGAAACCAACATGTCTCAATATAAACAATGGATTTATTTGGCTTTTACTTTTTTTTTCGTGTTTTAGCAATTCATAGACATCTGTGAGTCATCTTCGATGGCAGGTGAGTTCTCACAGTTTTATATACATGCTTATTCGGAAATAGCCCTTGTAGTCCCGAGAGAAACGCATCCGACTGGTGACCTCAGGATCTCGAGCTCGCGTTCCAAAGTATGGGTGTTGTGTGGGAATTATTAAGAACCCTGATGGTAGGCTAAAGAGGGTCTTATCCCTGGGGTATTAATAAATAAGGATACAAAAAAACCGAAAACGCATATAAGCTAATAAAAAGGTATTTTGGAGAAAGAAAAACAAAATGCAGTAACATCAAGGGCACGAATGGGAAAACACTGATATAAGACGAGGAGAAAGGTAATAGATGGAAGGAATGTAACCAAGGAATGATATATGAAGAATCAATAAAAGAGGAGAGCGAGGAGGAAGAAGACGAAAGGGCCCCAAATGTACTGAGAAGTGAGTTCGACAAAGTAGTGACATGAAGAAAAGCAAGGCACCAGGAGCAGGCAAAATCATCGGAGAAATAAAAAATCTCGGAGGGAAAGCTTAAGACATCATGTATGACATTATCAAGGACAGCTATGAAAGTGAAAGATTGCTGGTGGACTTCAAAGAATGTGTAATGGTTGCAATATCGAAGAAAGAGAGGACCGAGAAATGAGAAGAGCATCGAACATTGAGTCTCGTTTCACATGCATCAAAAATACTAGCATGGATAATCAGCCGAATTATCGAAGAATAAATTGAAGACAACCAGTCCGAGAACCAACTAACTCAGGTTACTAGAAAGACTAGAAACTCC
>LYUA01000593.1:602819-617519 GCA_002093875.1 Calopteryx splendens | reverse complement strand
TACATTCTTAAAGAGCCACTGAAGGTTTCTCCTGTTTAGGAAGGCGATGACTTTGGGGCTGCAACCCTTGGCGGGGCGTCAAAACAGGCTCAACGATGTACGAACAGACTCCCTTCGATTCACACCACGGATATCTGAAACGGGCTACGGGGATTTCCACTTTCACGCGACGTCGACATGCCTTTGACGTAGGATGTCTGTGATGATAATGTGAATTCTATGTTGTGAAAAATAGATAAATGAAACGTAAAAAAGAGACTATGAAAATCTCTCTCTTGCAAAGTGTACACACTAAAAAATTATGCTCAAAAAAGAAAATTATATTTCTGTAACCATGGTTAAAATAATAATTTATAAAAAAACACCTCTTATAAATAATTTACATACAGACTGTTCTCTTTAGAGGATTTTTAATATGATACGATCTGAAAATTAGAATAAAAATTAGTTGAAAAAACTTAATCTGAAACTTTTCAGGATAGGATAATAAAATATTTTCTCCGCTCTATATTCACGCAACATTCAGTTTCCATTCTACCATCTGCGTTGTTGGATTAGTTTCTTTAGGAGTGGGAGGAGTTTAGCCACACAATTTCAAATGCGGGTTGATGCCTTCATTTCCCGAGACTCATATTTTTTTGCTTTCATAGTGCGCTGAATTCGAGTATTTCATTTGAAATATGTTATTTCTCTTCCACTAAATTACTCGCAACGTAGCCTCGACTTCTATAACTGTAGTTCCACATCAGCGCGAGTATTGCAATATCGCCGACCGCGGGCCCTGCCCCACAGATTCCGCTGTTAAAAGGCACTTTGAATGCCAAAACGTACAAGAAGATTGAGTTTGTAAATAGTGAACCATTTAATCACACTAAAAACCTAATGTACATCGCTAGTCCGAAAATGTCCCGGTAGCGGTGGCATATTCTCTGTATCTTTAGTAGACATTAAAGTGCTCCAAATCGTTAAATATAAGATCATTACATAAAAATGTTACGTGAGTCATGTTCTGCCTGAGTGTTCTTCTACTCTCAAAAGTTGGAACATTTGAAGTTGGCCCCGTTTTCTCTCGAATATAACTATCGTGAATATATGGTGGAGTAAAATTAATATATAAAACACAAGTTTCTGAAAGTATCTATTTGTCAGTGTCAGATATGGTCTATTTATCTACCGAACCAAAAACTATCCACAGAAATTACGCACGGATGTAAATTTTAAAATGACCATATTTTAGGTATTTGAGGCTTGTGTGCGGATCTGGTCTGTTAAACCTTCATTCAGATTTCCGCATCAATCAAATGCCCCTGATGAGAATGGAAAAATTATGAGGAACAAATTTAAAACTGCCCTGTTGCTTTATATTTTACTAATTCAGGAATACATATTGTTATACTCACTCACTGAAACTTCTTCAAAATAGCATGTTAAACTTTTCTGGCACAAGTATATCTTGAGTAATATTTAATTATTAAATTAATTAAAAATTAGTGTATACGAATCGCGATATTCGCTTTCATTTCAAAAATAAGCTAATAATAAGTAAGATGCGATTTTGTGGATATAGCCTCTGGCGTCCCGGGCGGTAGGGCTCCTTTTTCTCATTTATACTCATTTATATTAATGACATTTATTAGTAAAACCTTTGGAAATTTCATATTATTCGCCGAAGATATGGTCATCATCCCAGGTAGGTATAGGTAGCAAATCCGATTATAAGGCCCCTTCTAAGTAGCCCAACAAGAAGTGGATGCAGGGCGTGCTGAGTGGTGAAGGACTGCTGAAGGATGTTGGGTAAGCGAGGGAGAGGGGGAAAAGGTTAGGCATGTTAGATGGAATGAAGGGTGGCAGGAAGTATGCAGAAATGAGGAAAGGATTACTGTAAGGGTGTGTTCATTAGAAACCTACCTTAACCTTAACTTAGATAATAATTAATAAATTACCGATCAAGCTTTATATGATGCCGAGACACTATTGTCGCCATTACGGGTTTAATGACATACTTTAATTTACCCTATCAGACTGTGAAACGCATTGCGCATTGAATTAATAGGTAGAAGTAAGAAAACCATAGTGAATTAGTTGGTCCATTACATGTTCATTTCTGTATTCACAAAATAAGAACGACTTATTCAAAAATGGGTCGGAAAAACAACTTGAGACTTATTAAAACTAAAGATAAGAAAGAAGAGCACCAATTTAAAAAGGTAGCAAAATAAACTCCTGCGATGAGATGGCGCAATAGTCAACAAGGGTAGTACAATGTTGACGGAGGAAACCAACATTTAAATGAAATAATTTATAAATGCTCGGATATATTCCTTTCCACTTGAAACTTCGCTGGAGGAACACTGGCTCTCAATCGATCATGTAAGTTTTTAGAGAACGATAATGATCACCTGTGGAAATTAATCGTAATGTGGTCGGTGATACCTGTGCCCGATGCACGATTTTTATAAAATGGGGAAATATAATCCTCGCGATTTTGATCACTTTACCTGTCACATCATTTCCTCCTGATGTAGACATTGACTTAGAGCACCTTGAGGAAGGTTTCTGATGAACACACCCTTACAGTAATCCTTTCCTCATTCCGTCACCCAGACGACGAGGTGACCTGAAAAACGCGCTATCTCCTTTACATCTACTTCATTGATTTTCATATCTATCTGATATGTGGGCGAATGGCCTTGCTCCTGCTGACACTCCATTTGAGGTCATGCCTCATAAGCAGTTTTGCTAGCCATCTCTCTGGCATGGTCTAGCTGGGATAAGAAGCCCTTTCGGAAACTTTGCACTGAAAGGTTAAAAAGGGTTCTTATTCAGCGTGTTCATTAATTGAACATGAAATAAATGTGGCGAGTCAAATGAAAGGTTTTTCAACGATCGTGACCCATAAGTTTTATATATATTTTACCTTCATTTTCTAAACGCAATGAACCCTCGGTCAATAACATTCGTCCCCAAATAACATCGTTAGAGGAAAAAAAGGTTGAGTTCTCAACAGTTCATTAATGACATCTATTCTTCAAAAATCCTTTTACTTCTTCGCCCTTATTATTTATATCTTTATCATTCATATCTATTTCCAATTTTCCTATGTTCACACTT
Organism: Calopteryx splendens; assembly: GCA_002093875.1. Lineage (NCBI taxonomy): Eukaryota > Metazoa > Arthropoda > Insecta > Odonata > Calopterygidae > Calopteryx > Calopteryx splendens. The sequence goes on along the minus strand of LYUA01000593.1, from coordinate 614,408 downwards.
TTTCTTATTTTGCTATTATCGTCCCCGCCATTCGACCCCATAGAAAACTATGCTCCAATTATAAGTTTTGGTTAAACTAATTTATAATATTTTCAATTGCTGCTCATAAAATCAGCATTGCAAATATTAGAGAAATCCACTGATAAAGTTTATTCATGTAACTTTCGGGACTTTATGTTCATATCCCGAAAAAATATTGCTCAACATTCATCGAACTATTAAAGTTTCAAATGGGATGGAAGTCGTCGTTGGTGGGTCGTTATCATTTCGTCGGATGAGTGTAAGCTCTGTAGCTGCGAATGGTTTCGAGGAGGGATATCACGCATGAAAATATCAACTCCACTGAAATAAAGTAGAATAATAAGTCATAGATATACCTACATCTCCAGATATGGAAAGCTGTCAATTGGGCAAAAGTCGTAATTCAGATATTAAATGCACGCAATAATCAGTATCAAAAAGTAAAAGCGAAAGAAACTCTTCGCAAAAGATGCGCATTGGTAATTACGTGTAAATAATTCCGTATCTCTGCACATCATCTCGAAATAAACGGGAAAGAAAGCAGCGTGATCAGTTTTGTGGGAAATTTCGAACCTTCTCGTTGGCAGAGGTAGCATCATTTTTAGGTATTTCTAATAAGCTACATGCAATGTTACACAGCTATGGTTGACTCAAAGTGTACTTTGAAGATATCGTCTTTTCAACGCTTCAAGGCATCGTATTGCTCAAAATTCTAATACAAATTTAACATAAGTACCTACATCACATGAGAGTTTTATAACGTTCAAAGTTCAAAAAACAATGTTATCAAGGTTTGCATATGTGTCATTTGAAAGAAAAAATAACAATATTAACCAAATAATAAGATGATATGGTTTTCAAAAATTGCAACGGCTACATATATATAAACCAATAAGTCTCAGTGAAGCGTTGATGGGGTAATGTTTAAAATAAAGGTTTCAGGCAATTTACAAAATTTGCTAAATGTGCACCTCAATCCAGGTCTATAGTGCTCTGCTTTCTAAGATATTAATTAAAATTATATTAATTGATTTATAATTTCATGTGCGCAAAAATTCGGGGCAACCATTATCCCCTTAACTTTCACCATCCATGCTTTGAACGTGATAGGTTTAAAGTTTACGGGCATAAATCTCACTAAATCACTTTTTCATCCATTAAAAAAACTAATAATATTTATGCGTCGTCAAATTAATATCAATCTACTATACAAGTATGTATTCAGAATTAGTTAACATTTTCATATGCACTCATAATTCAAAAAAACTCCTTTGGAGTAATCAAGTAGTTTCTTGAAGGAATAATTCTTAATTTAAAATTAGCTGAATGTTCATAAGTTGAGGTTGTTACAGAATTATAACAATATAACTGTGCTCTCATATGTTCTTCCAAATGCTTCCAAATATATTTAAGGCAAACTGAAAGATCAAGAAATTCTACGTTTTTAACATAATTTATATTTATAATTTTGCTATCGATATTTGAACGCGTTTAATTTGTATTACAACGTAATAGGTTCAAAACATTTTGTCAGGATGTGAACAGCTAACAATTTTCATTTGAGTTGAATCTATTTAAATATTTTACCAAAAAACTTGAGGACATGGTCCAGGAGGCTCTCGAAGTATATTAGAAGTCTCAGGAACAAAAGAGCATGTTTGAAACAAAGTATGGTCGTGATGGAGGTCAAAGGAGTATGTAAGGACAGAACAGCATGGAAGAAATTACTGAATGGAAGTTTCTTCAAGCAACTAAAAATGAGGCGTTTTTGGCTTTAATTAGACCGAAAAGGAACGGCGTGAAGGGTTTTTGTCTGAAATGTACGTACTTATGTAATCAACGAAATCTTCCACTCGCGATTCGCGGAGGTCGAGTTTGGAACATTAGTCCAGAGAGCTCATTTGCTCGTTAAATGTTATCTTCCGCGATGAAGTGCCGTCCTCCTCACCACTCTAGCCTAACGAACTATACATATTTTCGCTTGCGTCGCGCGTTCACTCCTCTGTTCGCAATTAAGCCTTTGCGTAGATCATGAATGAATCCAGTTATTTATAGTCCAAATCGTCACCAAGCATGCGTTCAACAACCACGCGCGAGGGTGTCGCCGGGAGGAAATTTCGTCGGTCGGTTCGAAATTTACGCCATTCTGGCGGTATGGGGAGGTCGGAAGCGCCGATTCCGCTGAGAATAGCGACCGCAACTGCCCTCCTCCTCTTNCCCCCCCCCCCCCCCCCCCCCCCCCCCACGCTCTTCTCTCTCTCCCCCTCCGCCGATTCTGGCTTCGCCCCGCTTCAATAGCCCTTCTGCTCCAACCACTTTCGGCCGCTACCCCATCTTTCCCCTCTCCCTCTCTCTCTCCTTCGCGTCACGGTTACTGCTTCCAACGGTCGTGAAGCCGCGCTTCAAAATGCACTAAGGGACTAACAACTGTTCATATATCCCGCATCAGCATCCGTACATTACCCTTGCAAGCCGCCATCGCGGTATTTGGCAAGAGGTGTTAGGACGCCGGCCATTAAGGGATATTTGGTGATTTGTTCATGTAAATTAGAAGATGATTAGCACCGTTATAGGTATATTACACATTCGTGCGTTCCGTTCGTCAATGGTAGCGCGTCGAGCCGGAATGGAGGGGACGGGGAGGAAAAGGGCAAAGTGGGCCGTGGCCTCGAATCCTGCCTCACGCGAGGAGGAAAAGGGCAAAGTGCGAAGTGCAGTGGGAGGGACACTAGGTTACAGGAAGCGTGGGACGGGATATGGAAAGCACCTACTCGAAATTCGCACGATGGACTTGATGGAAACGATTACACTATTACCATACACCGGCGTAAAAGGACCGGCAGTCAATGCCATCGACTGTACCTGCTTACCGCCCAACCAAGAGGCGGGTGGACGTGACGAAACATAAAGGGAGAATAGGAAATTCGTAAGATGGGGTCAGGAGGTTGATCAAAAAAGGCCATGACATGGGTGACGAAATGCATGAGTAACCCCTAAGTCTATGCTCTTTGGCGGCTGAAAATAGTCCAAGAATGGACAAATAATAATACCAGTACGTCGTAACGGCTGTCCGTATCCCTATATGTTCAATGCGATCAGGACATTTGCTTCCTGAAATTGACTCGACCTGTCCCTTGGAACAGTCGAAGGAATGAGGCAAATCAAAAACTATATCGGGTATGTGTAGAAATTCAATGTCTAAATAAGGCCGTGGCCTCGAATCCTGCCTCACGCGAGGAGGAAAAATTCTCTTCGCGATGCAGTGAATGTTTTATTTGAGTTCACAATGCGATAAGACCGAAGGCGTCGGAGAATCTTAAAAGACTAGCAGATACCTCGATTTTTTAAATGTTTAAAACATTTTCCTTAGGAGGAGGTATGCAGAGAAAAGTTCATTTCATGGGATGGATGAATATTGCTCGGGGTCAAGGACTACGGAAAAATTGACGGAAATGTCAAATGACCGTGGCATTTAAATTCTAGTAGCTATTTTTTTTAGCTATCCCAAATTCTAATATGTTAATATCAACGAATATATCCAAACGAGTGCTTATGCCGTACAACTGGAAATGTGTTGTTAACCATAAAGTTATTGAAACTGGTGGTATGACACGATATTCAAATGGGTTCGAAAAAAGGAGCTTGTGTGGGGTTTCAGGAGAAATGGTTTACGGTAGAACAGTACTGTGTTATGAAACTATTTACTGCAGCAAAAAAATCAAATAAAAATGAAGATATTATTTCATATTGTTAATTTTTAATAGTTGCTAATGGTTGCACGATGGAAGAATAATTTCCTAAAGGTAACATGAACTTATATAGTGGTATGAAGACTGGATTTTATACTGAAGACATGATTCTAATATAGGTACCTATTTACTCTATAAAAAAATATGAATACATTAGTTAGCAATTAGATAATATTCCAGGCTATATTTTTAACTTTTAGGCAATTTATAGTAAATTTATCAAAATCATAATGCCATAAAAATCACCCATTAAGCCCTTGAAAAGTGTATAATTTCACACGTAAATTACACCATCATGTCATTTCACTCCATTTCCGCCAACTTTCAATCCCACTGAACAACCTAGTCTGCTCCTTGCGCAACATGGTAGAGTCTCATTGAGATTTAATTTTGGAAGGAAAAATAGTTACTTTTGCGCGTTATAGTGTAAATACCCTTTGGACCAATGATTAGCTCTTTTTCAATTTTGAGCATAATTTCATCATCAGATTTTGTTTCAACAGTTCCAATTGATTCATCAGATTAGTTTTTTTTAATTTACTAGATTAAATTTGGCCCTTAAATCTCCATAATTGTTAATTCTATTTACATAATCATTAATATAAAGACTTGTTATAAGTTAGGTAGCCCTGTTACATACTTTATTGCGGTCTTCGATACCTCCGTTGAAACATAAATTTCACGGTAAAGCCAATTTTAACGATCTATCAAATTCAGTAATTCGTCAGCAAAGGATATTTATATTCATTCATGGTATTCTGCCTTTTAAATACTGCCTCTACTACATTTGTCTTTTAGACTGCGCTTCTGCGTAGCAATTTACATTTTCCTGCATATACCTCCGAAATGCCCTAATTAGGAAATATTAATGTGCCATTTATTTGCATTTAATGCTTGTCAAAGTTACTGTTATTATCCAAATTACATGCTTGGTATATTATTTAATAAAGATAGAGCGTTCATATTGTCTATAAGCTATTTATTTATTTGTTTACAAGCAGGAAAGCATGAATCGCCTGCATATTTTCAGTATTTCGCTGACTGAGTTCCCATGATTTCCGTAAAACGTCTTCTGAAGAATGTAGGATTGCACGATCAGTGATTTTTAAGAGTGACTTCTATTCCATTTGCTAGATTACGTGTGCTTAAAATATGTATGCCCATGCATGCCCATGTATTTACTTGCCCTAAGATTTTTTTAGGATAAACTTCCAGTCTTATTGAGTAAACTTTCGAGAAAAGAATTTTTGCAAGGGACAGCGTCATCAATCAGCCATGAAGGCAATGCTATTTGAGACGGAGAATGACGATTTTAAAATATTTTTTACTGGCGTTAAATTGTTAACGACCCCCCATTATTAGTCAATTAGAAAAAGATTAAAGGGCCAATAGCGGTCGACAGAATGCAATGCCTGTGGTAGTTTCCGGAGTCAGAGGGGACAAACTTCTTGGGAGCACCAAATCTGCGTCCTGCAACCGAAGAAGTACCAGAGTCAGCGGTCGCGACTATCTTCCAGGTACGGAACGTCTTATGTCCGGTTTTATAACGCCTCGTTAATCTGAAGGTTGACTTTAACGTCCTGTTAGAGCCAAAATCCAGCTTCATTATCACTGATCAATTCCCAACCGACTGTTAAAGTGATATTCAACTTAAAGACGGAGTCTCTTCGGTTACCATGTTTAGGTTCACTAACTAACAGTTTGAATTTTTTTATAAATCGGACCCATGGGTAACCTCCACGAGCTAAGTAAACGCCCACGTTAAGTAGCGATTGAATTTAACGAGACATTACAAAACTTGGCCTTGCAGAACGCATTCGGAATGGAATTAGTTACCGTAGTCGAAATGGTTTGGACAATCAATAATTTCAACAAAATGTATTTTTTTAAATTAAGCTCTAATTAAAAATCTTTACAGGAGTTACTATTGGTACCTATATTCTTTTAGAGCAGAAGCTGGATAAAAGATGGGGTATGCTCAGCTGTGATTGAGCAGTCAGGTTGGAACGAAATGCGAGTCGGAGACCTGAAATAGGCTGGTCGAGGGTTTCAAAATGCGCGTTCCCAATGAAAAGTTAAGGAGATGGATGTGAGGAAAAATATTTTCCTCGGAGTTTTTCCTTTCGCACGATTTCCCATCGAGCATTAAATATTTAATATTTTAGTTTATACTCAAAGCGAATGCAGTTATCATCGTAAAAAATTACCTTATCAGCAATGACTCAGTATGGATTTGTGGCGTGAACGTCTCCAAGTAGTATCATTAATTGCGTAGTTTTATGCGTGCTATTGTGGAATTGGAACATAATTACCAAATAATAGCACTTTACCAGTGCACAACATTTATTACGACCAAGGTTTCAATGTACTATATCATCTCCAGGTCCTGAAGATGATGTAGTACATTAAAACCTGGTCGTAATATATTTTATATGGTTGAAAAGTGCTATTATTTGGTAATTAATTAAGCATCATTAATGTTGTGAAATTACACATGCGCCAAACATTCAAGAGAACGGATTGTGGCAAGTAGATATATTATTTTATTTTTATGCTTAAAAATCCAACGTGTGTTTTTTACGCTTTACAATCATTTTCAGTTGAATTTAAGAGAAATGTTCAACAATTCACAAGGAAACAATTTTTAAAATTTACGGTTCAAATTACTTTAAAATATTAATTATAATATATATTTCAATAGACATTGTCGAGAGTTTTTAAACGATATCGCTTATTGCCGTTTTGCATAAACTGCGATACTGTTCACAGGTTAAAATTAAATAATTTTTGAATCCTTTAGTATAAATAACTTCGAAATTTGTTCATATATATAAGTGGATCTCCTCAAGAACTTTTAAACGATTTTACATTAAGTTGTTTTATACTCAAGGTTGCCGGGATAGGGAGTGAAAGATACTATGGTGAAACGCGGCAGCTCACCCGAAATATTACATAATTTTCCCCACCCAAGTGATTTGCGCATAAGCAAATTGGAATTCGTATTCTGTACGAATATGTAAACAAGAATATTGTGCGGTTCGTAGTCTTAACGATATAAAGATTTTAATTTGGAACTACTTTTCTCTCAGACGACCGGACGTTGAGTCCCCCAAATACAATTTGGATTTTTAGAAGCAATCCTACGTCAAAATTACCTTATTTGGCTCGTGCCTTTGGTGGCTGGTACTGATTACGGATAATGTTGAAAAAGTATATGGGCGCATCTATTGGACGAGATATACCTATTTTAAGACGTTTTCAATAGAAATGGGACTCATTGAAACGCTAGCCTCTAAAGTAAAGAATGATGTCAAAAACTATAGGGTTGATGCCTTGAAGTTCACTCTTGATTATCATAAGACATCTGTAAACTATTTTTACATTCTGGTAAAATTATCAAACCTAATACAATAGAGTTTTTACTATATTAATCATTCCTCTTTAACTTCAAATAAATAAATGATTATACAGAGCTTCCAAACCTTGGGGTAATTTTTCTAGGCCTCGAGCCTTCTCGAGGAAGACGTTTTTTTACACCGGCGTACCGCACTGAGCTCCGTGGATGAGCAAAGCAATTTACCTACTGAAAATTTACCATCATGTTTCGGAAACTCTTTACTCCGGCTTGCAATAATGGAAGAGCACGGTGATAAGGGCATCTGAATTTTTATGGCGTGTCTCAATATTCTTGCATGATTCTCCGTACCCATTGAAAACCAAGCTCCCAGAAATAATTTCAGGACCTCACTCCTTATGGGAGTGCGAACATGAATGTGGCAAAAGCAGCCACGCAACAGTTAGGAGTTCATTCCTCTATTCCTATCTTTCTGAGGATTTGACTGCTCTCGCTGTTTTTTAGTACCTGACAACTGCTAACGGGTAATGCTTCGGGCGCTCAAGGGAAAACAAGAGAAAACGAAAGGAAGAAGAGAAAAAGTCAAGGACTTACGAAGAAGTGCCAGTAAGAATCTCAGCAAATTTGAATAGAAGAGAACAAAAAAATGATTTGAGCACTCCAATAATAATCCAAGTTTTCTGAAGGAGGACCCCAATAATTAGGCACATTGCGATTATTTTTAGGATGAAGTTGAAATAGTGAGGACTTGAAAGATTTTCAATGGCGTTGCTGAACACTCAGTAGCACTAGCCCAAGAATTTATGCTTCACCTCAAACATGATGAAGAACTTGCAAGTATATGCATGAAAACCATGCCATAAACCATACCATAAATGACAATATGATAAAATTGTCGAATCGGGTGTATATCAATTAATAAACTATTTCGTTTATATAAGAGCCTCCTTTACTCTGCCACCGCGAACGTTTCCCTAACACCGACGACAATTGCCTCTCCCATTTTCACGAGCGTAACCGCCGGGGGCACATCGTGCCTCAATTGGGGGGTCGTAGTTGAACAGGATAACATTGCGAGCAACTTGGAAGCTAATGAGCGACCTCTAAATAATGTTGTATTATTCTCAAATTTTACGCACGGGGTTGTTTCTCTGATTGACACCATTTTCTGAGCGGACCCGTGCACTCATCAAAGAAAAGGGGAAAAAAGGGCCATCCTTATGCAGGGCGTTCATCAGGAACGTAGTTACCATAGGGAACGGTACGGGCAAGTTTTTCGGAACACAAGTCAAAAGGGCATTAGCCGCGGGAAAATTCATCGAATGCGCTGTTTCACTCGCTGTAAATTCCATAATCGCTAAAATTAATTTCAATTTTTTTTGAACCATTTAAATAAGTTTAGGCAATAACTCTCCATCATTTATACTAGCGGACATGTACCAGTTAATGAATGAATGAAAAAGTTTTTTCTTTTAAGTTATGAGAATAACTGTCATGGGTTTACGTGCTTAATTAGTTTATTAACCGCAGATTAGTTTATTTATCCTGAACTATCTATCCTGGAGTCCTCGAACCTGCTTTCGTCGCACCTGAACCTCCAATCCAGTATCTCAGGGGCTGACTTAGAAATTATAGCAAATATGAGATTAACCTAAACGCCAACGACTCAATTTTTGGTACGTTACTTTGTAAACTGTGTAAAGTTAAGATATCATTGCTTAAAAATAAACTTCCGACGCTATAAGTCATTGACAATGAGCAGGGAATTCACGATTACAATTTGATGGGCTACGAAAGGGTTATTGTAAGGAAGTGTCTATCAGAAACCTACCTTAACTGGTTGATTACCATTAATAAAACTGGTGTATGAGCGATTAGCAAGAGTAAGATTATTAAAGCTCGCAAACACGATTTATATTAGATATTGCATTCTCCATCAATAAATAGCTGTTGATTACTAAAGAATGACATGGAATGCAAATGCTATGTGATGCAGAATAAATTTCAATAAATAACTGGCGCAACAGTAACAAAATAAGGTTTGCACAAAAGGAAAATCAAGGATATCTGGATAATTTTGAAATGAAAAAATATAGTAAGCAGCATAAAGATGATATTAGATAAATAACTGAATACCTTCCCAAAACCTAAACAGCAAACAAGGTGAAACATAAATTCATTCTTTTACTGCTCACTCTTTTCTTTCTCACACTCACTGTCGAAACATGTAGCAAGAATAATTGACCAAAAAAAGTGGTGGCACAAAAGTGAATTTGCACCACTCCCTCAGTGTGTGCACTGGAAGCAAGGAGACAAAGAAAAATGTTTAAAATATATACATGCGTATACAGGAGCACGTGAAAACTGAAGAGCATTAAAAAAAGATCATTCAATTCAGCATGAGCACGTCTCACGGTCGACATGAAGCTTAAAAGCTTAAACAGCAGTTTTTGCAGCATCCCACCGCAGCGAATAAAGGATAAAAAATGAGCATAGGTACAGCTGCCGACCTGCCAAGCATATACCGGCGCAGCAGCCCTTCGCTCCATCTTCAGAGGCTTTGGCGGTGATGTGGTAGCTGGCGGAGTGGACGGAAGCCGGGGCGAGGGTGGGAGGGATTGCGGCCGTTTGGATCCGATTGGGTGAAGGGGAGTGGGCGGTCGAAAAGGGAGGAATTCAATGGGCCCGGGAGGGCTGCGAGAGATTTTTGGAATTGAAGGATCGAGAATGCAATGGCCTATTAGGAGGGGAGGGATCCTAAAGACTACGGTTAGCGGATTGCCCGATTTGTCCCATGGCTGCACGATTAACGGTCAAATCGTTCCCTCTCTCTCTCCTTCCATCTCTTCCCTCCATCCCTAAATAAATAATACCCTCACGCAACGTAATATTATTGTCCTTTAGTATAGCATATCTGAAGGTTTTTCACGTGCCTTCTTCATTAGTATTTTCTGGCGTGGATTTAAACATGATCTACACTCTTCATAGAGAATGAGTTCACCGGGCATAACCCATTAGTTCGCATACGATACAATCATTTTTTGGTTAGTATTTGTAAAATGCAATGGTGAATGTAACTACTGCATAAATATACTTATCTCTATGTACTTTCACACTCATTAATATAAAATCTGTTTTGATTCTTTTTTTACCTTGCTGGTTTCTTCACCTAAACTGATATTGCGTATGCTCCAATCTTTTTTACGGAAGCATTTTCAATTTTTTTTTGTTTTTGATGCTCGTAAGAGGTTAAGGAAGCCATATATGGTGGCCTCTCGGGTGTTCTTCCGCATTTATACATCAGGTGGGACAGAAATTCCAGCTAACTATATCAGGTCAGTAGATTCCGGCCTGGAGACCAGAAGAAACTGGATGTGAAACTGATGTCGTCGCACCAGATGTGCCAATGCGGAAGAACACGCTGGAGAGACCTTCAGCTCCAACTTGGCCCGTGGATGCCTTCACTATGGCACTTTGAACTAAAGCTTCAAATTGCATCTTCTGTTGAGAGAAAAGCTTCCAAGTTCCACCGTCCTTTCATTCCTTCTTTCTCTCTCTCCCTCTCCATCTTTCACCTTGCGTCCCCCCTCTATTTCTGCCCGGGAGGATAGAACCCCTCTCTATAGTGGGGTCTTCCGCTAATTACGTCACCTTGATTTATGATCGTGCTCTTTGACTCCACCTTACCCCGCACAAAACTAACACTTTTTCAACACGCTCTCTTCTAATTTTTTACCGATAAATTCCCTCCTTCGAAAGATTCGTTGCATCAACCCTACATTGAATGAAACATTGATATAAATACTTGAGTCTCCAGAAGTAAAACTCCTAGCCTCTCTCGGGAAATGTCACAAAGAATGCAGAGACAATCTCAGGTGGAGGTTATTACAAGTACATGGGAAAGCATATTCACATTCACAGGTCTTGATATACCAGCGTATGCATTGCATAAAATTAATTTGTTTGGTAAACATGCACAATTCATCATGAAAAAAACCGGGATCATGAGTTTTATTTATGATGAATTTTAACTTGCATTTGCATCAATTTAAGTGGTTTTATTTAGCACCTTCACTATTTTTTAAGATGTCTATTCAGCTATTCTTCTAGCTTCAAGATTGATAACTGGTAACATTTAGCTCTGCTTTATACGTTGCTTTCCTAAGACCAATGGCAAGAGATATTGTCGCGAATTTAAAATAGTACCTAGGAGTAAATCTGATTAGTATTTAAATATGAAAATTACAAAGATTGTACCTTTACGATTTTTGTGGGCCTACCACAAAGCTGAGCAAAGCTTTAAAAGGTCTGCGAAATGGAATACGATGTGAGAGGGAAAATTAAAAAGTGGCCCAAGGTTGGGGACGCATTTCATGAACGGCCCCGATGGTACGTAACAATGCATGCACGACTAACGCCCCTTTGTCACCTGGCTTCACATCGCCCAAAATAACCCTCCAACTC
>LYUA01000593.1:505233-515245 GCA_002093875.1 Calopteryx splendens | reverse complement strand
CAGCTCAACCACCCTCCCCCCTCCTCCGTCTTCTCACCCCACGTTTCCTGCGTTCACTCCCTACCGCACCCGTCCTCTCCGCCTACCGCCGCCGCCCCCTCCTCGAACGCGCCCTAAACTCGGAACGGTGACTTGGAAGGGAGCGAGCGGAATTACGAGGGAAACGCTGATTATTTTGGAATGGATGGAATTTGCGAATGGATGTTGCGAATGGGAAGACCTATTAAAATCAGTGCCCGCACCAATTTTTTAAAGCACGGGTGTGCTAGTCACGTTTGACGCATCCAGGAAGCGACTCGATAGGCAAGCAAAAAATAGATATTGAGAGGAACTGAAAATTTTAAAATGGACATAAAATGAGGATGAGAATAAGAAATATGTCATTCGAAAAAATACTTCCACTCACATGATAAAACATGGTGATAGGGTTCAAAAATTGCTGTGTGGTTATATGGATGTCATGCACGCATAGGGTGTAGTTTTTTATTGTCTTCTTTTCATTTTAGGTTTTTCCCAAAACATCTACATGCGTACATGCCTCGAATGAAAAAGTGAACGAGTGAGGAAGAAGAACCGACGCATCATCACGCTGAGGGTTTTAGAAGTGGAAAATATGGAGTGGTGGAGACATAGAGGTCAAAAAAAAAACTTTTTTACTGGTAATATAAAACTTGACAAATAGGAATTACACAAATATTAAGGGCTGGCCACGTAGAAGACACGTCATTCAGGTAATCGCATAATTTGTTCGATAATGAATACTGACACCCCTGTTACTTTTACGTTGTCTTGTGTCTATGAATCGTATATCCAATCGTATCAATTGAAGTTATCGTTGCATTTCTCTTTAAAAGCTATTTTAATCTCCGACCCAAATATCATGATATGCGAAATTTGGCAATAATGGTCGCCATTCACACGTAACATTTATCAAAAAGTTTAGAAATTGATTTAAAAAATTAAAATGTGTAAAATATACCAAAACAATTAGCAGGGTAATCTGCACACATGTAGAAGTGATTCAGTTGGTGGAATCGTCAGAAACAAATGCACCTTGCGAATGACACTCAGCTGAGTTACTCAAATAACTCAGAAAATTATCACGTGAACATCATATGAAACCCTAGTAATTTTGCTTCCGGGAGACATACGAAAGTATCTTGGTATTTGAAGATATTTTGGGGAAAACCCAGCTCCTCTAAAGCAGTTAACTATCCAAGACGGGATTGATATAAAAAATAATTACATTACACGATCAGGTAGACTATGCACAAGCTTCATCTTTAAAACGTGAGGTTAAATGGTAAGTCTCTATGTAACCCATGTAAATAAATCCTCGCCCATCAGTTACGCTTTCTGTTCGAAAGTCCCCGTCAAGCCCAATGTCAGAACTCCAACTTATTCCATCTCTACTCTACAACTTCCCGAATCCAAACTCAACTCAAACCTCTTCACTAGCCCCCCACTCTAAGACACGCGAAGTAACCGCCACTGGCCCAGTCAGCTTCTATTACCGCACGCGGAAGACACAAACCAGATTCCTTTCGTCTTGAGAGTGCTAATCTTCGAGACCGCACCAACTTATCTCCCAAGGTGCACGAAAAAAAAGATGACATCGTCCGAAATACATTTCCGCCATAGAGATTTTCCAGATGACTCCAACTCGAACACTAAAAACTTAATGGGGGATGAAATAAGCCCGATGGTAGTTCGTCTCTGGGTTTTTTCTTCAAGAGGAATGACTTCGTGGATTTCCGGACATAAATTACTCAATCTTCTTACTGCGCGAAAATAAATTGCCAAAAGAAACAACATTTTTGCGCGTTTTTGGCGGAAGTTCAAGATTCCGACTTTTAAATTATTGTACTTAACTTACTAACCGATCAATTGTAAGTGGCGGACGTCCAAATAGCCCACTATTTATGCCTAAATCCAAACAGGCGCATAAAAAGTTTTATTGCAGGGTAAATTTAGCCAAATAAATCCAGCCGATCCGAATTTTTTGGGTACAGACTTGCTTCAAGTTCCACATTTAGTCTTGTTGACACATTCCAATAAAAAAGTACTCTAGGATTTACAGATGTTTTGTCTTAGGGAAGGTCGTAACTTAACGTAATGGGTTTCAACTTTTCCGACGTCAATAAACTCCAAATTGATTTCTCTTTGCCATTTACCGAATGCCGATTACAGAAAAATAAATGAAACTGAAGTCGTATAGATTTTTACTTCATTCTTTCTTTAAAAGCCCACCCCGATACCTTATGGGTCCGTCAAAATGCGAGAAAAATTAAAAAAAAATTACCCCAGTTTTTGGGGTGCAACAAAATCGAGATAATAATTTTTAATAAATAATAATTTGGTGTGAATCGAGATAAATTTAAACAGAATTATATCAGGCACTGACTTACAAAAACTTTGAGACCCAATCAGAATTCAATCCAAAGTTTTATAAATCAATGCCAGATATATTCAAATTGAACTCCACAAAGTCTCGTCCTCTATCATCTCGTAAACAAATGTGTTACCGTGCCAAACCATGTGACACAAAGAATATTTGTAAATGAGAAGTCATCGTCCACATGCGAATAAACATTTTCCTGGAATTCTATTTCGCTGTTGAGTAGTTACATCATAGTTTAGCATCATATTGAAAGAAACCGAACTCATCGAGTATATATTACTAAAAAATAAATAAACCATTGAGTGTTTTTCATGAATTGAGATTGCCTGGAGATAGAATACTGTCCTATGTCATTCGGTCAAAATACCACGCTAAATTACTACGCAGGTTGAGAAGACATGCGGTCCAGGTGGGGTGGAAACCTTAACTTAGCATATCGATGGTATTAAGGGTAGAAGGAAAGGCGCTGTGAAACAAACTACATCTTAAAATGACGTTTTTTAAAGAAATCCTTCACTTATTTGGATAATTATTGTGCATAAATTGTAAACTTACCATCTCGGGAAACAAGTTATTTTTCCCCGAAAAGGAAAAGTTTAATTCTTCCAGTGATTGATTATTTTCGAGTAGAGTATGACTTAGAATTTATATAGTCCTAATGAGTCTTAAAGAAGGAATTACGTACGCCATACTCTACTAGCAGTCGCGAAGGCAGGATGTGTTAGATAGGGTGCTATCATTATGTAATTTAGTAAATTGCAATTTTAAGCATCTTAATCTTCCGTCATAGTTTTGCTATGACAACAATTTGTTGGATGAAAAAAATCATTGAAATCCATGAGTATTGGAGTCTATTTATCATATCATCCAGGATGTCTAACCTGCTTATAAATCGATGGACCCATTAATTCCCATATTATTTTGACCATGCTAATTAATGCAGTTAGGGCTGTTTAAACAGCTCGGACCGATGATATTCCTCTCTGGGTCTGACGTCACTCCTTGGTTAAGTGCACGGGACAATTTAAATGAATTCAGAAAAACACAACCGCCTAGGGAAAGAAAAAAAAGCATTTTCAGGATGTCATCGTTTTCTAAGTTCATTAGGAAAAGGCCTTCGCTAGGCCGCAGTGGACAAAGTTTATGAACGTATTAGAGAAATTAGTAGTAGACTAAACGGTTATGTGTCGAATTGGAGACGTGTACAAGAATCATACTGCAGAGGTTAGGGTAGCGGACTCAAAGATGGGCAGTGCATAAGCGGTGGGGCAGGCACTTGACCGCCGTTGTTACCACTCGTTTTTAATGTACATTTATTCAGAGGAAATGGTCCCATGGGCATGGTGAGGACTGGAGGCGGAGTTAAAAGAGCACAGTGAGGGTCTTCAATTAGATATGGAATATAGTGGCTTGAAAACGAATACTTATTTAGTCAGCCAGTCAACCGTGCCAGTCATTGCTGAACGAGCATAAGGAACAATTCAGCACATAAGGACGGAGGTAAATCGGAAGAAAACGGATGCAATTAAATTCACAAGATTTAGGGATGATATGAAAACTTTTTAAGTTGGAATTCATTGAAGGTGGAACAATTACAGAGGGTTTTTTTCTGTGCTATCCAATATAATTGCGTAATAAGAAACCTGTTTGTGGAAAGAAGGTGATTTACATAACCTAATCTGAAGCGAGATGGCAGATATTTCCTCGTTAATGCCTACGCTGACAATAGTGCGATTTTCTTCTACAGCAGAATATGCGATCATAGAGTTTGTGACCTAAGACTAATTCGTTATGAAATTTGGAACGAGCTCTTACGGCCTTCATATGTACAGAATATAACTATGTGAATCTCCTTAGTTCGTAAACAATTCATCAACTTAAAATCAAATCCATTAAATCAAATTGTTTACGGCCTAAAGAGATTCAAATAATTATATTCTCTAAATAATTCGTTATAGTGTGTTCGTGTAATGATCGGTTCTGTGAGGTCAAGTCTGACGAACGGTGATGGCTTTACCGTCAACTATGACGTAACTAAGGATAAGGCGCGCGGGTTTTGATGTTCTATATCCCCCCTTGAGGTCATAATGGTGGAATAAATAAAGGACTGGTCAGGATTTTAGCATGAAAATTGGTATTATATGATGCAGAATCGAGGATTTTAAGTAATAGGATGAGCTCAGATTGGACAATTTTGAGACGTGGGATTGAATGATAATGGTAAAAACAAACAAAGAGGTGGAGGATTGAATGGTGGAATAAAGGAGGTTAATTGAGGATGCTCGAAAATAAATGGAAAATCGGAGGAAGGAATTATTGCAATTTTGAAGGATATTAGATATAATAGTGTTTCGTTAGGGAGAAGGTAGGGGAAGGAAATAATATAATTATTTTCAATTATCTCTCCTCGTACTATATCTTTTCATTTATATCTCATTCGCTCCGAGCGACTTCTGATATTTTTGCGTCGTTAGAACAATCCTTGGTGACAACTTCTTCCTCCTTAACCACTGTGTCCAACAATAATAGCAATGTGCCAAATCCCGTGAATATTTGAGGAGGCTAAAAAAAAGTTTCAGCATTTTTTATAATCGCATAAATATTCACAAAAATCATTCCGGAGTTCCTAAAGTGCAAAGCGATAGTAAATAAATACGGGGGCGTAGAAACTAACGCATTCCCCCACTGAACATTCTCTCCCTTTAAGTAACGCGCAAAAGACTCGTGAAAATGCTACTGAATAAGAAACGGCGCTATAAATAGATAAACTACGACTCGCTTGCAGCGCAGTCCGAACAAATGCGCGTGAAGCATCTGCTAACTCTAATGTTTTTTGCATGATTATGGAATATATGATTTACGGTCTTCCGCGTGCAGTAATTACGCTAAAAATAAAAAGGACATGAAAAGGCAATCCATAATAATGTATCGCCATTACGAAAATTCATCCCAAAATTGTTAGGTGCTAGGGTCTCGGGTACTAAATCTGACTAGGAAACCGTGGTCCCTCGTTTAGGTGTGTAAATTTCACGCACCTTAGGTTAAAGTTAGAAGCTATCTCCACGCGCCCCTATCTAAATAACCTTCTGGATGGTTATTGTGCTGGGTTTGCAACTGAAAACTGAAATATGTGCAACGAATCACTTGAAGTTAGTTTATTACACCCGTATCTTTTGTATGCGTGTCATTTTTTGGAGAAAACGGGATTTTTTAATTTTGGATTCACATGTTTTGTGCCATTATTACAGTGAATACTTAGTGACACATTCTCTGTGAGGAGACGCAAATATTCGCAGCATCTGTCCAGTAATTGCTAAGATCCGGCCCCAAAAGCGAGCCCATGCCGTCCGAGTCGGGGCGCAACTGCTGCGGTTCATCCAGTTCGTTGGCTCGCATTTAGTTAATTATTACACCATCAGCTTAAAAAAACAGTGCTCATTACTTTTTGGCAGCTGTTCAAGTCTATTCCATTAAGTTTGTGTTGTGACTTCTGCACTTTGAATAAAATAATGCTATATTAGTTTTCCTCCTCCCATTCGTGATGAAACACCATTTAGTTAACATATTTGAAATAAGGAAGTGAAATCAATGACCTCAATAAATAGAAAAATATTATGTGTAACAAACTTAGTAATTGTTATTTTAATAAAATATTGCTAATTTATTTCGTGCAAGTCTCACATAACCAGGCCTGATAACTATTCCTTTAAAACTCGTTTGAAATAAAGATGTTTATTAATATTACACCCTATTTCAATTGCCTTTTGTACGTAAAGGATTCATTATTGAAGTCATCTGATGATTATAAAAGAAAATAGTCTTTCAGGGATGGTCATTTTTGCACAGAAAAACAAAATGTAGCCTAGATTTTTGCGTAACTTCTCTGTTTCTGTCTGGAAATCTTCATTAGTTGCCTGAGGCACAGAAGTCTGCGCACTGCATATGGTCCCGATTCACTTTCTCGCTATCTCGTCAAGAGGTTAAAAAAAAGTCAGCTGCCATGAGGCCGTGGTTTTTTTTCTTATAACGACGTTAATAAGGACAGCCGACCGCCGTCAAGGCGCAAGACGAAGTCTTCAAAACAATCACTCCGAAAGTGAGGCGATTCCTAGTCGTCCACTCGCTGTGGGCACAGAGTATATACTCTTGAGCTGTGGGGGTCGAAATGACAATAGCCCTGGTTTGCGTGTTCCCAGACTCGAGCAACAACTGCGGATTCGATTTGACGGCGCAGCGGGGTTCGACGGAATCAAAGGAAGAGAGGAAGAGTCAAGCGAGGCCATTTTGCACAACGTCGCAAAGGCCTTTCGAAAACGATGCAACGGGAGAAAGAGAGTGGGAGATGGAGGGACCCAAGGGGGAAATAAGACAAGGGACGCGAAAAATGAGGAAATCGCGGTGACGTGCAGCGGAAGGGAAAAATATAAACTGATACCAGAAGATGAAGTGACGGGAGCGAAAGTGAACAAGACATGGGTTTTCCAAGAGGGAAGTAAAAGAACTCTTGTGAAACGAGGACTCTCGTCCGGAACGGAAGCGGATGAAAAACTGAAAAGTGGAGAGAGGGCAGAGGGACAGTGCGCCGCAAAAAGCACTGAGATAATGATAACAGCAGTTGATACACCGAACGGTCGCGTCATTTGGCCAGTGATGACCAATTGATAATCTGCATAGTAATGCTCGTCATACCATATATACGAGTATATTATTTCAATTTCTTTAATATTTATACGGAACTAAATAAACAATTCTTATCATGATTTTAATTTATGAAACCCCTCATTTTGGAATGATTACTCTTTTGCGTTTATGATAGCATGTACCTTAATGCCAAGCTTGGAGATTAATCAATCTACGATGAACTCACGAACTAATTAACTAGGCATGTGCTCTCCACTTCGCGCGCGTGAAACTTCCGCGGCAGGTAATAAAAGAGGGCTCTATGGCGCTCGGGTTTCCGCGTTTGCAGTTAGCTGTTGACTAGTTTTATCAGCATCCCAGCTGACCTCTTCAAATCGACGAGGCGATGAGTACATTCCGGTTCAGTTTCAAGGATTTATTTTCCATGACGTCAGAACAAGATCTCTGAAAAACACATCAGTTAACGCAGAGCCACCTCCAACGGTGAGGTTTATGTGGCTATAACAAATGCGTACTCCCGTTAACCTACCAACAAGGTGCAACTATCCAATTACTATCACCGCGGCTCAATCCAACAAATGACACGGCTAAAACCTGCCCTTTTTTCCACTGATCCTCAATATTTTCGGTCCCTATGACCTATCCATCACGCCCATCAATCGACTATGCGAGATGTCATCATCCATCGTGTGGCATTGAAGAGAACTACTTGGTAGTCAAAAAATGTTTCGTAACCTCCTTCTATTCACTTCTATTTTATGTTATTTTCGTGTTGAAAGCCGTTCGGCCATCTGTGTTGGGTGTAGTTGTTGCTTCCGTTTACGCGAGTTTGTTAGATTGAACTTTTATGGAGGATTTTGCTTCCCCTTAGAAGAAGCCTAAGTGTAAAGAAATACTGCTTTCGTGTACGAGTGGTGCATACTTATTTTTATTAGAAAGGGATATGCGAATGAAGGTCACTATGGGGGTGAATCTCGGCTCCGACGACTGCCCGCGGGGTATCTCTACCTCAGAGTAAAGGATTAGCGTAAGGTCAAAATAACTTTACTATACGAATTGAAGGAGAATTTACTGAAAAAATGATTTTTTATCCGTCGAACTGCACTAATTCCTAGTTAGATTTTGCTAGCTGTAGTTAGCTATTGTCCGAAAAACACAGAGATGTCCGTGAAAACATTTTATTTTTTTGTTGCTTATCTAATTCGACCTTTTTTCGATCTCTTCGTATATCTAATTCGACTCACGGTGTGCGAACATGGATGGTGTGCACACGTATCCCCTGTCGCGTATATGCCCACAAAGTTACAACTTACAAATGAACATGAGAGAGACGCCTCTCCAACTTGGTCATTCGATAAAGTCATAGTTATCAACGCTGTTAATTAAAATACAAGGCTGTTTAACCTAATGAATTGTTAAGTAATACTTCCCAAATTGGAAGGTGAGATAAGAGCGTCAGTGCGTATTATAATTTAAATTTAATTTGATTCCCTTCATTACAAAACGTATCTACCAATAACTAACATTCACAATTATGTCATTCAGGAGGAGTAGATCGTTGGGGGCCGCGATAATCCCACACGACGTAATCATTTGAGTTTGTGGCCGCAAATAAATCGACCGCGAACAACAAGAACCGCAAATGTGGCAGAAAATTTGACCAGTCTCTAGTTATATGGCGGCGGGACTTCATTTTTATGGCTTAAGCCGGGACGACCGGGGGGTACCTTACAACTGCACTCATATCTCTAACAAGCTCTCTCATAAATTGCATTTTCCATTTAATTTCGTGGAGCGGGAGTTCCTCGGTACAATTAAGGGAGCATAGGTATAGCCCAACGGTTACGCGTTACGTAGATTTGCCAGCCCTCTGTTAATTTAACGGCTATTCAATTCTATATAGCTAAACACCCATTGACTCGGCCATTCTCACGCATGACGTAATAAGATAACCGTTGTTCATGGGTACCATTTGATTAATGAACAACAATAATTCACTTTGTTTGTGCCCACAATATGCGTTGGAATTTACCCCGTGGGTCACACTCCGAGTATAATTCATTCCATATTGTTAATCTCATTAGTAGTGCTGTTAGCATTTCTGGTAGGTACGGTTGAAAATGGGTTACTGCATGATCAAATGTTTCAGAGAATTTTTCAGAAATGCATTTTCGTTAAGTCACCACTTATTTAGTTGTTTAGCTATCCAGAAAAAATATTCATCCAATAATAATTCTTTCCCATTGCCATTTCTGCTTCTGCAAACTCGATAAAGCGAGGCAGCGACGGTATGAACTTAACCTACAGCCGGCGGGTGGGGGCAGCTCTGCTTCGGAATAATTCAATGTGGCAGTAGTACCCGAAGAGGCACGCCAACGGACGACTTATTTTCTTTTCCCATTCTCGATTCACAATGCCCATCCTTCCCCACACTTAACCCAAATTCATTCTACGATCCCGAAACAAATTTCGCTTAAAAATTCTCATTTTCCCCTGCAACTTCAGAAACGTCATAAAAAGAAGAAGCGTACGTTTAACGGTGTCACTTTCATTGTGAACTTATCTCGTCTGAATGGGCAGACATTTTCTTGACATTTTTTAGCATTGCGCGTGGCAAAATTGCAAAATAATGTGGAAGAAAATGTCGAATGCAATGAAGATAAGACTTTTTTTACATAAAGAAAAAGTGGGAATAAACAAGGGAAACGGTGCGTGGACAATTTTACTCGTCTTAAACCAAATCATCAGAATTATACCAGCAATATGATTTTAAAAAAAGTGAAAGACGGCAAAAATATTTTCAAGGCCAAATATGACAGCTCAATCTATATAAATGGATGCTGGGTAAAATAGGTAAGCATGTGACTAGAAAACGTAAGCATCGTGTACGAAAACACGTAACGTGTAAATGGATCATTTAGTGTGTTTATATATATATATATATATATATATATATATATATATATATAT
>LYUA01000593.1:443225-458915 GCA_002093875.1 Calopteryx splendens | reverse complement strand
GACGAAGGAGATAGAGAGAGAAAAGAAATAGGAGGGAGGGGGGGGTCTTGGCGACGTGTCGCGTGATCTTTTGAAGAGCTTTGTCTCCGGAACGGCGAATGGCAAGGGAACACTAATGAGTCGTAAGCATGAATGAATGGAAATGAAAGGGTGCAGGAAACGCCTCTCACACCCACGGTCCCATTCATGGCAGCGAGGATAGGGGAAGCCTACTACTACTGCCATTGGTATGGGAGGGGGTGGAGCGTGGGGAATAAGGAGGGGGGCGCGTAGGGGGGATGGGGGAGTTGTCGTGAGGAGCATTGAATTTCGCCACTCTCTGTATGGGGA
Organism: Calopteryx splendens; assembly: GCA_002093875.1. Classification (NCBI taxonomy): domain Eukaryota; kingdom Metazoa; phylum Arthropoda; class Insecta; order Odonata; family Calopterygidae; genus Calopteryx; species Calopteryx splendens. The sequence continues at coordinate 458,585 of LYUA01000593.1, read as the reverse complement.
CGGGGCGGTCGGTGTTTAACTGAATTTCGCCGTCGCTATAAACGTATTGAGGAAAAAAAAAGTGCTGGGAGAAATCGGAAACGAGGCTACATACCCTTAATTGAAGAGTAGGAATTTTTATTTCCGGGGTCACTTAAGCCTTTGAGGTGGGAGAATACCAATTGTGCCCTTCATAATGTGCTCGTTCACAACGTTTTTTATTGCCGTTTCCGTTAGTTACAAAATACCGTATTTTTACGTTCTTCAAACTGACACCCAATTTCCGAGTTGTTGGAGGCTTAACATCGAAGCGCATACCTATCCCTTTCGCTAAAGGGCTGACCCATAGCTGTTGCGTCACAAGTCGCTTCCATCCAATCGCCACGGTGCTTATGGTCTATCTTGCCGCGACATTGGTCATCCGGATCCGATGACGTAGTAGCTATAATGGATTGGTGACTTTTGGATATTATCATTTTCGTTTTCCGTGCTAACGGATCATGACCGCAGAGGGAAATTTGTTTTACGAAAAATCATTTATTTTTGGATTTCTCTACTGAATTCGCGAATAAAATTGAGATTTCGCGTCTGAGTAATAAACCCTGAAATAAGTAATTCGAGTCTGTCCCTTCGGAAACGATTCATACGACTTCGGTGGCAATCACATCAGACGAAGTTTCCGGCATCCCTGAGGTGGCAACGTCCCTCACGGAACGCCGACCGACTGCTGCATTGAATCGGCTCCGATTTTTAACGTTTATGAAATTTAATAGAAAACATTGCACTCCTTTACATATATTTAACACCAACGTGTCCGTAGTTGTAACCTTAAGATGCAGGCCACAGTTATCGTCCAAAACCTCTGCGTTTTCTTTATTTGCGGAGAAAACATGAACTCGTAAATAGCAAGATTATAATGCAATGGAAACAAAATTAATTTGAATGCGTATAGACTACCCTATATTTCTTAAAAAGAACATTTTAACATGTCCAGTAGTTCTGAAACTACAGGCCGTCAAATTTACGCCCGATGTCTCGCTGCAAAATAAGGCCCTCCCTATCATTTTTCAAAATTTGAAAACTGCATTGTATATTACTCTGCGAACTGTCACATATACAGGCGGTAGATGGCACCACTTAAACATTATAGTATCAACGGAACTTTTTTTTCCAAATTAGTCAGCGTAATAGTGCCCTACTCCTAAAAAACACAAAATATAGGACGGCGTTACAGCATTGAAAAAATCTTGAGGAGAAAGATTATTTTCCCCATACGTTTTATTTCTTGATAATTAACGTATTATCAAAACTGCTGAGGAATACGAACACATTTACTTTCTAAAAACAAGACCAATGAATTTCTTAAGAAACTTATCAGCTTAAGAAAGATGAGGCTAATGAATACTGAAGATGACTAATGTACCGCAAAAGAAGGCGTTTCCACATAATTATCACGAGGTCTAAAATGCACTCTTTCCACAGTAAAGTCACAATTGTAATTAATTACCTCCATGAGGTTTTCTATAGTCAATATTGGTTCCGATAAAATAGCGTAATAACTCTGCACGCATTTCGTCTCGGACGATCAACTCCCGCTAACTTAATTCAAGGTCGGCTAGCTCGTAAACAAACGATAGGTCAAGAGTGAATGTAAAAACTTTCTCGAATTAAAAGAATAGATATTATTACTTAGTTTATTTTTACTTTCTCCCTACATAGTAAGTCCCATGAATACATGTTCACAATTCCCAACTATTTCTGTCCGTCCGTGTGCGGGTACTTCGAGCGCTGTATTGCGCATGAGAGTATGTGTACATTAGCTGAGATTGTAATTTTTGTGGAACGGTCATTCAAACACCATTATTCTTAACAAGGAGATATTTTATACTTACTAATTTTATTAATAACACATGTACTGATTTGTATTTGACCACAAAGACCCACCTGACATGAATCACTGTTGGAGCCATTTTAGTTTTAATCGATTACTCGGCAAAAACGTTCAAAATTTGATGTAAAATTAAATATTTATATTGTATATTCAACGCTTTCCTGCAGGCCATTATATTAGTCATTTATCTGGAAGACTTAGATTTCGAAAACATTTGATTCCTTCGAATTTTATTTTAGTTTTTACGTTATCATACGAGAGTGATGTTCGTGGATTGCAGTTTTGTAGAAAATTTAATTTTCTACTTTTGGTTTCAACAAATTTTCGTCATTCATATTATTTCAAAGATATTTACATTTACTGTGAGCCCTTTCTAAAAATACTCCACGCAATGGATGATACAAGAAAAAACAATTGGTAAAAACGAGGAAATGACGTTTAGCTTTCTCAACAAACTACTAAAAGTTCACATTTTGCAAATAAAAAAGGTGAAACAAAGATTGCATTGTACCCCTGAGTAAATAAAACTATATTTGCCAGAAAAAGCAGAAAAATAACATCCACAATGTTAGCCAAAGGTACTTACTCTATATTTACAGAATAAAATTCAAGCAAGAATATTTCTTTACTTCCAGAATATTAGCAAAAGAGAACAAATTGTTGAGGGAATTACAATGGGAATTAGCCAGCCGTAAGAGATAATATTATTTATTCTTGGAATAAGTACAATGTGCAGCTGGGTAACAATTCTACTGATTAATTACGCTTTATTAACTAAGTTGATCGATATTTTTATGCTGCAGTAATCAACCCGAAGGTCCGTTTGATAGGTGACAGTGGAGGTCACCCAGTACTAAGCCCCATGGCAGAGTGTGAAATTCAAGCATCAGGGTTAGGGGGCCAGTTCCTTTCCCTCCACCACCTGCGGTTTCAAAGGATGACCTGATACCCGAAAAATTACACAGCTTGGATAAAGCTGAGGATACCAAGGGGCGTCACTCGGAATCGAACCCAGGCCCTCCGGTCATTCCGCTCTACCCACTTGACTACCACGCCCCTCTAATATTTTCATATCGATTGACAATTCATTATTATTAATTGTTAGAGGTTAGTTTTTCAATTATTAATACCATTATTTGTAGTGTTATCAATAATAATTAGCTGGCCACTTCAGAAGTTTTGTTTAGATTGAACTAATTGAATTCATGAAGTGTATTCATTATATTATTTGGTTCTAAATCCTATCGTGTTTCGTTACTTCGCATATTTTCATGTGATGCTTTGATTTAGCATTTGAATTAGCCAGCGTCGCAAATTCCTTATCTAAAAAAAAGTAATGTTAATGCTTGTACCAACACTATACCAAAAGTTATTAGTGAGACAGCAAAATATTAATTTCACAATCGAAAAATTAACGGTATTAAACTAATTTTTGACCAAACAAAGATTTACCGGTCTAAAATTTATTCCTTATCAAAGAAGGGAAAATGGAGTTAAAAATTAATTACTTAATTAAAAATTACTGTTTCAAAGACCACGTGCATGAAATCCTTAAATCGTTATCGATTAGAAAGTAGGAAGGAGGTCTCGGTGGGCAGAAGAAAATTTTGCCTCAATGAAACGGAAAATCAATCCTCATGGAAAGAGAACTCGTTTGCAATACGACTATCTAATTTCTTCGAAAAACGAAATACTCGCCCTAATGAAAGTGAGGGTTTTAACGAAATTGAAACCTTAAACGATATTCGGGCGTCAAATCCTTGAAATTCAGGACGGTTAGCTCATTTATTATACCTTATTGCGGATCATATCTTCCCCTTTGAGCGCCCACCTATTCTCCTATCTCTCTCCCTCTTCATTCTCCTTTTATCACTGCCATGAAAGCATGGAGAATCGAATAAATCTGGCGTCGTGGTTATCCCTATGAGGAGAAATATTAATCCTTTAATTTACCCTTGGCTCATGACGAGGTTCTCTGCTCTGGGACTAGAAATAAAATTATAAAGGCGATATAATTAACTTAATGACGAGTAAGTAGTTACAATAGTGAACACGAGGAAGATTTGAGGTTTTTTAGGAAATTCATGAATTCCAGAGAACTAAGTCAAAAATCTAACTATTATTAACATTAACAGAAATCTACCGATCATGGTTGGATTTCTATTGACCCAACACTTTCGCACGTCATTTTAAGTCTGCATACTTGCTACCTACCTTCATTTCATCCAATATGCCTACCTAATCTATTCCTCTCTCCCTACACCCCTTTCCTTCCCCAACATTCTCCCCTCTACCACATCCATTGCAAATCAATACGTCCTGCATCCACTTTTCCTGCCTTCTTCGAAACAGGTCTATTTCCGTCTATTGTGATTCATCTGCCCTAAAATATGCATGGAAATCACCGAATTTTATTAATATTGAAACTTCATCAAGTACTGATACCGCATTTAAAATTTCAATCCCATTTTCGGCAGCAGAGCACAATCATACTTCAATAACTTTTAATATCATTTTCATTTCATTAGTACTTTTAGAGACTATGCTTATTTACTCAATTGAGATCTTTGGTTAATTCCCTATGTTTAATTTTTGCAGTTTGAAAAGTCATGAACTCCCTTCCTTTTAATATTTGGGTAACCCTAATTTTGAGCCGCAACGCATGAAATTAGGTCTGGAGCAAAAAATGATGGCTGGCTCGTTGTCATTATTTGTGACAGCTTAAGTTCTCAGGCAATGTCTCATGCTCTTCTGTCTTTGCTAATGGACTGCGTGATCTCTGGTGCGTGCGATGATGATACTTTAAAATAGGCTTAATGGTATCGGGCGTGACTACGTGGAAATTATGGATATCCATAGCTAAAATTCAACTCTGTAATTTACACAATTTTATTGGAGGAACGTGGTGCATTTCACTACACTGTACACATGATTATATACCACAGTGCAGCGAAACGCGTCGTGCCAAGTAACTCCAATAAAATTTTGGAAACTGCAAAGTTGTTTTTCCGTTATGGGTACTTTAAAATGTTACTATCACTCGTAACTTAACGAATAAGACCACTCTGAAGGATGTTTTGCAAACCATTTCGTTTTCGCCTTTACTTTGATGATGTGATTGAAAATTTTCTTTGTCAATCTAGCCACTCATTCTGAAGACGTTCCCACAAAACTTAATTCTTCCTATGCCTGCCGTGTCTGTAATCTCCTCCACCTGTTTGTATAGGTTTAGGATTTATCTCTCCTCTTCCTCCATGCACAATCTTCTCTTTTTATACACGCACGAGTATATGCCTTATGGTTTTCCTTTTCTTCTTCTCTAGCTCTTCCATTTTCCCCTCTCTTTTTTAGTATCAGGTGTATATAATGTATTATTTTTATGATATGTAAATTATACATCCCATCCTGTACTAACCTATACGATAGTTGTTGTTATTTGGTCAAAGGCGGGTCAACATCTTGTTATTAGCGGGATATACGATAGTTGAATCTTCTGGCGCGTCCTTTGTTTCCTTCCTTATCTATCCCATCTGGCTGCATCCATTTACCAATATACTTAAATGTACCTGCTCCCATGATTTTCCACACCTTGTATTCAGATGGGTTTCTCTATCATGCTTATGCTTAATATATTCTGTAGTATGATCACTCATTTTTATGGACCGTTAAAACAAACAATATATTTTTTACACTAATTTCATCGTGTCGTATCTTATTGAAGTTCACAGCGGATATTCATTTAGTAAAAATTAGCAAATGAAAAAGTTCGTGACGCCTGGAGGTCAATGCATTAATCGTGGAACTGGCCCGCATGTGCGCGGCACCCCGTTCGAAGGGGCGCCACGGACATTAAAGAACTTTGGGAACTACTTGGCTATCCGTCCCATTTCGATCGAGAAATGAATGGCGCTTACCATGAGGGCACTTCCGGCCCACGGGTCGGCGCTCTTGAAAACGCGGGAGGGCGGTCGAACCGAGAGAGGAATAAGGGGCGGGGGAGGGGGGGGGAGTGGAATGGGAGAGGTGGAGAGAGAGAGAAAAAAAAGAGCAACGAAAGCGCACTTATCCGGCCGTCGTATTTCCATCTTAATGGCCAGTCACTCACTCTCTCTCTCTCTCTCTCTCTCGCTCGCTCGCTCGCTCGCTCACTCACTCTCCCGCTCTCCCTAGCAACTGCTCCTCGCGTTACACAAAGAGTGAGTGACCCGTTTTGAGGGAGCATCGCGAAATGGAATAACTCCGCTTAAATCCTCTCAGGCGTGAATACGAGCCGTGTTGCGCCGCCGTCGTCGTGGAAATCGCCAGCTTCCCATCAAACGAAATGCCACTCGACCTCTGAAAAATGTTCATTCTCGACGGGACGAGATGGGATTCGGTGTGTGTTAACCCGGGTCCAATTCATTCCCATATCCAGTCGCGATCACGCACTTAAAGACTCGCTCTCGTAAATCTACTATTTTAAATTATTCATCCGTCAGTCTATGGCGAAATTTGAAATAATTACGAGTGCATAAACGGTCTACCAAATAAAGTTTCGTTCAGCCCAAGCCTTCCTGCAAACCCAGAAAAGATACCCAGATCGTGCTTCCGGCCACTTAGATAAGTACTAGTATTTACACTGATGGACATTAGCAGGAAATAAGCAAGGAAGCAATACCAGGGAGAAAGCGCTTCCATTTCGTACGACCAGAACCTCAAGCGCATCATCTAAACTGTCGCTCACTCCATCGAATGCTCAAAATTCCTGATATGATGTTACGGAAGTATACAAAAAATATATGTAATATATATAAACAAAATACCAAAGGATTTTTTTTTAAACTTTATTATAACACGATATAAATGAAGAGAGGGTTTCTTTAGGAGTGTGTCCATCAGAAACCTACCTTAACCGGTATATNNNNTCTTTAGGAGTGTGTCCATCAGAAACCTACCTTAACCGGTATATTACCAATAATAATAAATAACATGACATGGTATTCAATAAAACTTGACCTTCTTCAGGCATGTATCTTATTTCTAGATAAACAACATGGCAATCCCATCTTTCAGCGGCTGAAATTGAAAAGATACTTAAAGTCGCTACAGTAGATCAATTATCAATTATCGTCGAAATAGTATGTTAATACCAATTATTGATTTTCATCCTGATGAAATGCGATAACCAAGGAATATTGTTGTAGCCACAAAAATGTGAAGGAAATAAAAGTGTAAATTTTCTCATCGTTTTTTTTCATCGGAGGTCACACTTTTAGAAAGCTAGATCTAATTAAAATATGGGAGAATAAATGCATTACTACATTAATTCCATATTTTAGCTAAGCTAGCTATTAGGTATGAAGCGTGGGAAAAAAAAGATCAAGTGAAGTGGTGAAAATATATGGCGATAGTAAAAGGACTTTGGGTATTTCACGACTGAGAAAGTTTTGAACGGATATTATAAAGCCTTTCAAAAACATTTAATAATATTCAAATCAAAGCTTCATATCCAGGCATCAAACGGATTTCGAACTCCTAACTTACCGAGTAGCCCTTAGGCTGGCAATTGGGTGCGTCGCCTATCAGACAAACTGGGCCAGCAGTTCTATGGTTTTAGGACTCATGTATTCCTAATTTAGCTTCCAAGAAATGGTGGTTTTTAAGTATAGGTAAATATACGCATCATAAAACAGCCTAACATATTCCAGGTTATTTACAATTTTACAAGAATCCATTAAATGTTTGTAGATTTCATCTTACGTCAGAATTTTACTGTCAACAGTGTGAGATGATAAATGTTCTCGCAGCATCTCAATATCGGCGAAAATAATAGGGTCATGACAAATGGCAGGGAATCACAAAAAAAAAACAAATGTTTTCTCAAATTTTTAGCTGAAACACCGCTGGTAGCATTAATTCATATTAAAAGCTTTCGCGAATTTCTTTAGTCACAAGGTAAACAAGTATAACATAATTGTGATTGCTGTGTATGCCACTAAATTAATGCACTGATACTAAATCAAGTTCGCGAAACAATTTTTTACAAAGCAACAATATTCCTACGAGCAATAAGGAATCAAAACACTCTTCAAACAGTAAACCTTTTCGCCATATGATGTAGGGAACAGAAATGAATGAGGAGATTAGTGTTGCATAAGCTTGCACGGGAAAGTGAGACACTGGTTACGAGTTTCTTATGTCGAGCAATTTACAGCAGAAGCACCACTCAAGTTTTGATCCTCTCAAAACCTGTGCTATAATCCGCAGCGGTCACCAGGAAATATCATAATGAAGTGATACTCACTCTCTCTCTCTCCAGATAAATTCGACCCTGCTTCCCTTTCTGTAAAGGGCCGCGCAAATTCACTCGTTACGCTGCGATACCAAACGTAACCACTAACGGATAAACTTTTGGAAGTAGGAATTTCGAGAACGACACGACCAAGTGCTTATGAGACGCCATGAGATGGAGTCTTCGCACTCCCGCCATCTGGTAGGCAATGGTAGAAAATCCGGATATGTTCTTATCAACTCAGGTCAACTGCATTTACTGCCACAATTTACTGCCCTTGTGTACGCGTCCATCACGAAAGTCGGATCGTCATACACTTTTAGGCGTAGGCTTGTAATTGTACGGTGGATAAATTATATGATCTGTGACACTAAAATAAAAGTCAATTAGTAATAGCGGTACGAATTGAATAGCCTTCTATTCAGCTGCCAACGATCAATATTCCTAATAAAACCCTCCAGAGGCCGAACACAATATCCCCTGCTGTCTCGTTATCAGTCAGCTGAATTTCGTCTACCCAATTAACTTCATCATCTGACCTGACTGGTGAATTTCAGTACAGAATTCAATTTTTTCAAGATTTTCTATCCTATATGACTTTTAATATATAATAACCCGAGGAATAATTATAGTTATTGTAGTATTTATAGTATTTTAGGACGCGCAGACAACCGTTACCACACGAACCGCACACAGCTCACGTTTCTTGAAGGCGATCAAATATGAGGAGCAACGGAAGCGCTTATCACTTGAATTTTTTAGGATCAATTTAGTTATAAGAACAAATGACCAGAAAGTGTTTTCTTTAATGGTCAAGGAAGAGTGGAAATTACTTCTTCCTCTCAATAACTTCAAAATGTAGGCCATGGCCATCACCTAAACTTTCTATATGATCTGATCTATATGATGCACGGATATTCATGAAGAAAAATCTCCAAGCCCATTATGAATGCTATCAATTAACCACTAAAACGACTAATATCTTTGGCAAAACTTGCCAAAGCCATGGTGTTTAGTTGCGAGAGCGATCGGTAGAATAATTCACAATAAAATCATCGCTAGATGAAATTCGTCCCACTACATTCAGCCAATTAAAACTTACACTACTGATTAATGAAGGAAGCGCTAAACAAGAAGAAAAAAATTTTACTTACCTATTTATATCTAGCACTAGCCTTTCCTCTTTCATTTTTCCTTCTAATTTCAGTTCATTGTCCCCATTTCATTTTGTTTTACTGCCCACAGCAAACAAGCAAAAGCAAAAGGGTTAGCATAGTCTAATCACAACACCATAAATAAATTCTATATTTGGATAGATAACTTTTATACGTGAACTTATGAATCAAGAAAGAAACCCTAACGTGTACCCATGGAAGTATTTTTTAGAGCACATTTTTTTTTTAATTGTCTTCTTTTCCCCGCTGCAGTGGTACCTACACTGTTTAAGCCCCTTAAAGCAACATCATAGTACAAATACTTATGTTTATTAATGATTCAACATTTGCATGTAACAGGAAAAGCAAAAACAACCGGCTTCCGTGCACGGTTCATGGGAATAGAGGAGAGATGAAGATCCAACGTGGCAGGTCTACAGAAAAATAATTAAAAACTGAGTCAATTCCTTCTTTTCATTACATAAACCTTTTTGTGATAACTATCTTCGCTCAAGTCGTCAATAAAACCAAAACTTCACTTTTTTCAATTATCCAACAAATGATCGACGCATAAAAATAAACAGATAAAAGAACCGAGTATATCATGAATTAATTAGCATCGTTTATTATGTTTTTTCTGAAACAGCTTCCCACCGAATTAACAAAAAAGCTCAGGATCATAACTTTTTTAATTTCTTTAATGCAACTCAGCGATTCATTCTGCAGTAGGATATGCAAAGGAAGATAAATGAACTCGATTAAAAACCACTGTTCTCCTGTTTAAGAGTAGATATGTATGCGGCTATGTTTTAAAGACCTCGTATGATTCGCATGTAATTTATGGGTCATCATACTATTATAAATCATTTGTAAATTATTTTCCATTGCATACATCTTCAGTAAATTATGTTTCACAACAGTTTTAACACTCTGATAAGCCCTTAATTGTACGTATTTACACGTTCTCGGATGTACCAGTCAGTTTACAACTTCCTAACCTTGCTAGCCTTCGTCCACCATCTCTTTATACACCGCGTACCTATATATCTCCACTTTCTTCCCCAATAATCCACCCCTCATCCATCCATAATTCTCCCTCCAAACTCCCATTGCTTCCCATCCTCCCCTTCCACTCCATCTGCATTAACGCTGAAAGCACCGAAATTAAAAAAGAAAGAAAGAGAGAGAGCGAGAAAGAAATGTCAAGAGAAAAGGGCGCGCACAAACCAATCGCTGCCCTCCGTCTCCAGCGCCCTTAGGAGAGCAAGCACTTTTCCATTCGGGAGAATTCCACCGAAATGGAGAGTGCGCGCTCGCTCCCCCGCGCGCTCAATGGCCACTCGTCCAGAATTAGAATCGGGTCATATTCGACCTTTGAGGCTAAGTAAACTTTTGATGAACACCAACAAACTCTCTTCTCATATCTTCAAGAAGGGGCATATCTCGCCCCTCTGATCTTCCCCGTCGCGGACTGAAAAGCTAGAGGGTCGCACGTGAGCGCCAGCAGCAGCATAGGTTTTCCCTTTTTTCCTATCGTCGGCTATTAACGAGGTCGATATTTTTTCTGTCATTCCTGCTCCTTAATTCGAACAGAAAAAAAAACTATCCCGTGGCGACTGCCTTAATGGGTCCGAATTCTATGGGAGACGCGATGGGAAAAAAATACGCAACCCGTTCTTCGATCGTTTTTTCCAAATAGCTGGTTACAAGAGGGGGGAGGGGGAGAAACAACTGACTGACTTCTGCGCAAGACTCGGGAGGGGGATGGAGAAGGAACGAAGCGCCCAGTCCACAGAACAAAACCGAGAGCGATTCCGTATTTATAAAGCACGCCCGCGGCATGAAGGAGACACCTCCGCTCAAAAACAGTATATTTGTAGCCGGAACTAAATGGGGCACTCGTACCCAACTAGTAGGCATCCCTTGGGTAGCCGATTCCGTGGATTAGATCTGAAGCTCACCCTTAAAGCCTACCTTACGTCCCACGTAGCGACCTGTTTCTCCTTTTAATTGTACAAAACTTGCTCTTTAAACTATTACCAGTGGGAGATCTCTCCCTTGATGTGATGTCATGAGCAAGACTAATTTGCTCAAATTGCTCAACATGCTGTTTATGTGTAAAAATCATCTGAGTTTCTTAAAATTACCATGAATGTCATGCTCAAATTTTTAAATATGGCATAATTTGAAAAAATTACTGCATTTCAGTTTTTCTTGATCTAAGTACTGTGTAGATCTGTTTTCGCGATCTAAGTACTTCATCATCATAGGTAGCCTGCCAATAAATTTAGGTTTTGTACATTTTTCCTAAAACTATTGCATGCTTTGTACTTATCGAACTTATTTCCTCCTGTCCATGGCCTCGTTTTCCATACGTTATTTCCTGCTTCAATTCAAACTATCAGCTTTCCTTCCTTGCCTACCTTCATGGCTTCCAAAAAGCGTATCCTCCTCCTTCTTCTCCCCTAATATCCCCACCTAATATTGTCCCTTCGTGGCCTTCAGCATCTCACCACATATCAACACCCCCTACACCCACTTTTTCTATTTCTTCTCATTTCACCAAGCAAATTCCTCTCTCCTTCCACCATATTTAAAATTTAATCGTTAAGCTTCCTCTCTAATCCACCAAAACCTTACCTTTTAGGTAAGAAAACTCTTCCTTATCGTCACACCTCATTCTTCTTTATAACATCATCTCAAAGGACTCTTATCTACGCCCCTCATTTTATCTCAAATACCAGGTTTCGGAACCATACTGCACTACGCTTCGCATTAAGTGTTAACCGACTTTGATAGGTCGGGCCTACACCTGAAGATTGCTTTGATGGGTGAGAGTAGAGAACATCCCGTTCTAAGTCCTATGGCGTGTGAAAATCACATCCCAGATGATAACAACAAATCAACTGTTTTTTTATTGGGGCGAAGTTGATATTGAAAAGGTCAGTCGAAAGTCTCTTCTTCCACTTAGCACCTTGTTTAACCTGCATGTCCAACTTAAATGCGTCATTTGTTGACTTTATTAATTAAATAGAGGACCAAAGGTACAACAGTATTGAAAGTTTAAAATGGACTCACATTCAATTAGCTAAATGTAGGAGGTCTAGTGAAAATCTGTAAGGGGCGATATTTTCAAAGCGAATTTCTAATTCCGGAGCTTTGAAGATTTGTAAACATGAACAGTTTCCATCAGATGCTGCGCATGACATGCGTACGTGTTCTTTGCTGCGGTACAACAAACCCACAAGTGGAGATTATTTGCTCGTTGCACTCATTCTCTCTCAGTCACTGGCCTTCACCCCCTCCCCTTTCCTCGTCTTCAGAGCGTCCTAAGATATCGAAGGTCGAAGGTCAGGAATCGTCCTCCTTTCCTCGGTGGCGGCACCGACTCGCCTCTGGACCAATCACATCAGCCCGAGTATTTGCCTTTAGACTCGCACTATTACCTCCCAACATGATTTCACCAATCGGGTGCGTTCGCAATAATAAAAGCGGAATCGCAGACGATAATGCGCTCCGTGGCGTAACCAGGCCATTCCCTCCCTTCCACCTTCTCCCCTATGATGTCCAACTCGGTTGAAATCAAAACAACCACATTAAATGACCACAGGATAAAAAAAATTAAACAGATAAATTTGGAAATTATTTGCATTGGAGGCGTTGCTATGTAGCGAAAAAATCGCCTAATAGTCTGAGCACGGAAATGTGGATGCCACCACTCGCACTTCTAATGATATTTATCCTCCCTCAAGTCATTTGAAAATCAAAAACACAATTGATATTAACATCATTAATATATTGTCATTATCAATATAGTATTGAACGAACAAATTTTAGGGGCTGTAAAAATCACTAATAATATTTATGTGCTAATATCAATAATTTAAAAATGGCGGCAGGTAAGGCTGGTGACTTAATTTAACAATATTAATTATTTCTTTGCACGCATCAATAATCATAAGCTAGAGGGCCGTACAAACTCATATAAATAGAGTTTAAATTTCTATGCCCGTGAGACATAACCGATAAGAGATCCACAGAAAAGATTAGACGTGACGGAAATGTAGAACAGAAGAATGATGGAAATAAAATGGAAATAGAAACGAATAAAAAACGTGCTCCGAAGAGAGGGTGAAGAAAGAAGCCCATGGAGATCAATTATAAGAAGAAGAGGGAAACTAATTGGACACATCCGGAGGCACGACAATTTACTGCCTAGAAGAAATGAAAATATTGGCAAGTAACAGGATAGCTTGGAGAGCTGCTGCAAAACAATAATAGGATAGACGATGCACCACGCAACCACCTATACTTCCACAAACCGAGGACACGATCACATTTCCGCATCACGATTTTCACAAACATGTTTACATCTAAATCTACATCCGCAAACCGCAGCAAGGGTGTTGACAGGGGGGTGTTAGGATGGCAGCCGTCAATTAAAGGGAAGGATAAAGGTGGTCTACAAAGGGACAAAGTCTACAATGGATTTACTTGTTATCCTTTTCCTCTCCTTTTCATGTGCCTATGGATCGTGCGAGGGAAAAACGAATTCTTGAATCTATCGGTGCGACCAGAGGCTATTTCTCTAATTCATTACCATTTCCCGACTTGCCTATGCAGTGTAGGAGTAGATTTACTCAACGTCGCATTCAAAACTATTGGTATCTATTTTATGTCAAATCTAGCTTTGAGTATTAGATTCTCTGGTGATTCTCATCCCAAATCACGTTTTAGAATCGTGACGCACTGGGTCCTCTCATTGCAGTTTTATCGCTATTGTCTGATTTTCTCGGTATTTTGCTTGTATAATTGTTTTTTAACATTTCAAACCCCAGATTGAACGGTTGGCAAGGTATCTCTATGGGCATCACATGAATGTTTTTATTTTGATGTAAAGCTGGATTAACTCGCACATGCTTTTCCTCTAAAATTTAGTGACATGAAAGAGAAAGGGGAAGGTAAGAGAAATAGGTTGGTAGGGATGTAATAGTAGCGGATGTCCCGCTGTTGTCCTCGATATCCATTATATCCATTTCTCTTCCCTTATCTCTGTCGGCCTCACCATCTCCACAGCGGGAAGAATTAAGGCCTTGACGATTTGACTGCACCCCACCGCCTGAACTTTCGCACATTTTTTTCGCGTGGCAATTTTGGACCACCGTCACTTCTCTGCAAGCACTGAGTACACACCTCCAGCTCGTCCTTAACCGTTCCCCCGTCTCCTCCAACAAATTTATCGCTTGGTGACCGACATCCCTTCACACTTTCACGCGAGGAGAGTTGGTTGATTTCGGCGTTCGTTGTCTGGGGCGTGATCGTCTCTGAAGCAGATGTCTCCGGGGGGATGAAGAAGAAGCAAATGGAAACTAATGTCCCAGATCTAAGGAGGAAAATTCCGCGAAGATATTGCTTCGAGGGGTACCATATAGAGACAGCAATAACAAATGTCGATACCGTTAGTCAATAATACTTTACCTGCTATGGCACATCGCAAACTAATGTGACATTTTTAGTACACATTTTGCCAAAGTATTAGGTACTTAAATCATGTGTTCTGAAAATGTACCGATTTCATTACAAATATTCGAAACAGGATTAAGCTAGGGACTAATAGACTTGCATAGACCTCCCCCCCCCCGTCCGTTGAAACCTTTCACTCACAAGAATAGTTGACAAGGTGTACGTATTGTACGTATTGTGAAATGTTCTTTTGTGTTCCGAAAATTACCAACAAAAAATGTTGTTCCAATAAAGACAATGATAACTATTCGAATAAAATTTTCGGACGTGATAGATAAATTCTTCACGTACGATTGGCAATGAAGGGACACCCTTCCGTAAATTATTTTCTGGATAAGCCATTGATTTGAAATATAATTACAAGAACACCTTTGAAATGAACAAGAATACGTCCGATCTCTAAAAATTATGAGCCTGCCATTCCTACGTATTTGAACCGACAAGTGTGCCGTTAAACCAATCCAGAAAAAAACTCCCGGAAATCACTGCGCCCATACACGAGACGGCACTCCAAACCGCACGACCTTCCGATCAGCTGGCAA
>LYUA01000593.1:424805-440463 GCA_002093875.1 Calopteryx splendens | reverse complement strand
CTGCCTTCTTTGGATTTCTCCCAATAGCCTTCTCTCCTCTCCTACTATTCCTAAAACTACTTCGTTCGTTTTCCTTTCCGACCATTTCACTTTTTCCATCCTTCTCCACACCCACATTTCAAAAGCCTCCAACATATGCTTGAAATGACGTTAGGGAAAGATATTATTTCCATATAAATTGTTTAGGCCATTCGTACTCTCTTTATTTAATTCAATTTTGAGGCACAAAATATTTAAATGATTTACAGCCTTAACTGAAATAAGTAAGTGGCGTGAGGAAATTGACTTGAATACTTGCCATTCATTTACAGTTTAATCGTTAAATTGTACCTGGATTAAATTACTGAGTATACTGGGTATTGCTGAACAAGTTTCATAATTGGTATTTCTACCTGCTATATGGCCTCCGATTTACAAATAAGAACTTTTAGCCTTACATATCGTGATGATTTGTTGATATCTCTCCAACGTATCGTTCACTCATGCACATTTTCTCAAAAATAACGGTTAAACTAGCTTATCTTTACCGCGCCGAACCTAAGAACGGTTTTTCGGGGAAAAAGGACCATTTATGTAATCTTACTTCCCATCATGTGATATGAAAGTCGAGACTTATCAAATATTTCTGTAAAAAAATTAAGTGAGAAACATTACACGCCTAAAATACAAAATTGTCGACAGGTTAATAGAAAAATTAAATGTCTACTTTGTTAAGGGTAGATTTTCAAAGTCATTTCCCCTTCGAAGAACAAAATTATTTGATTCAATGTCATGGAATCTCTTGCCGAGGTTAAGAGGGAATTGGGTTAAATCCTATCTTTTGACAGGAGGGCCCTTCGAACATTTCTTCCGTGAGCCTAGAAAATAAAAGTTATTATAGGGCTTATGATAATCCTTCTCTTTTCACAAACCTCGAGGAAGTTGGACGGTGGAATGATTACGTATTCGCATTCGATTTACCAACATTTTTCTCGGGAAACTTCAATCGCATGAATTGGGACCAGAATCAAGGGCTGCTCATGGCCTTCAAAAATAATCTACTGCGGCATTGAATTTGCAGGAAAAGACGTTGATTCCTTTGGAAAAACCCTCGGGGGACACAAATATCGGGTTTTTTCCCGGGAATCTGGTGGTGTTCTACCACTTGATGTGGATGCTAGGATGAATTAAGCCGTAAAGTAAATTCCGCAACACATAACATGTATCGATATCTTATTGCCCACTAATTGTGATGTAACTCCGGGTTAAGAGTTCTAGGTTAATTGTCTTCCTCGATTGAAAGTGGTTATGAAGAATCCACTGCGTATAGCCAAAGAAAATCCAAGTCTAACCACAACGTACCTACGGGACGAAAAATAGTACAGATCAGAGTAAAATGCTACGAGTATGCCCGATGATTTTCGTCCTACCCGATGATATCATCTACACCTGCTTGCTTTTGGTATTAATGTCAAACTTTAATATAATTGATTTTTTCAAAGGCCTAATTAGACAGACAATAAAAAAAGAACTCACAAACTTCCCATTTCCGTAGCTTTTGCGTCCTTACCATCATATTGTCAATAGACAATTTACCTGTGACCAGGTATGTCCCAGGTATGCCTCCAAAAATAATGCCCTGAATAAAGTGGAATATTTCTACATGAAAGCCTATGTGATTGCCTAATAAAATTGAGCATTTTTATTAATCATTTTTATTCTCTGCCACACAAACGCTTAATTTCGTTAATTTACAAGGACACACAATTTAAAATATGTGGTGTTTAATGCGTAACTTTTTTCCTGCATAACAAAAAAATTACAAACGTATGGTTTTCACGAGATTTTCATTACAAATACCCACATTCTGTGAAGATCGTTTCCTAAATCTCGGGCATGTGCACAGATCATGACGATATAGATCAGAAATCAAGTCTGAACCAACGGATTTAAAGTTGCTTGAAGATGAACAATAACCCTCCCGCTCTGAGGCTTATCGATTACGAATAATGTTTGCACGCGGTACAAGCTGAATTACGCATTTAGTATCTTTAACCAAACGCTTTGGTTTTTATTGGTAGAAATAATTTATGTAAGGAATAATTTTATAGTATTGTAATCGCAGAACGCAAAAGGCACAAGTTATACGTGCTAAAATATTAGGGTGTCTGAAACCCAGGAATCTGGTGAAAACAGCTAATTTACTATGGATTCGTAGAAATATCAAATATTTATTATTCCTGGGAATAGTTTTTCCAACAGTAAGCCGCATTTTAGCAAACCAGTAGAGGAATCCGTTCAAGGTTTCATCGCACTGAAATAGGATAACCTTTCCTTCATTTCGTGAGGCTGTAAATAATAGTGGAATAGGTATAAATCGAGTATTGGTTGGCTCTAAACGCGTCGGCTTGTAGTTGTTTGCGTGTTGATTGCTTAGTGACGCACCGAGCCGTTTTGCATTCATCTACTTGCTCCATCCTTTGAAATCGCCTCCGAGCCTCTGTCTGGTTTCTCCTGAGTCTCGCTCTTATCAATGATGGTGACGTGGTGATGGAACCAAGCGGCTTGCTGACGATAAAGGGAATCTTCTCTCTTGGCTCGCGATCTCGTTCGAGCTGTACTTTAAAATCACCGTTCATTGACTCCACATGACTGGACACTACAAGGGGCAAAATGATCTCATCCTCGAGTCTCCTAAGATGAAACTTATACGTATAACTTTTTTTTAACTCGCTGCGTAGTTGGGGTAGTGAGTTCAGCGAGTTCACGGGGATAAATTGCTTGATTCAAGAAGAATGATGGGCAAACTCGACAAACCGAACGGACGTGTTAAGAGGTAATTGAGTGTCTCCTTCATCTTCCGATTGTATATTCATATGAAGGTATCCGTTTCAGCGGGAGCCAAGGGGTCAAACGACGATGATGATTGCGGTCACTAAATAAATTCCAGAATTTTGGCTGTTGGAAAAGGTTTATGTGCAAGGGTGAGTGTGGGTGAAGAGACTTTCAGGAACAGAAGGTCACGAATTAAACAATGTCTGAATGTCGTAGAGACGGAGAAAGCGTACAAGGACAGAGGAGTATGGAAGCAGTTAATAATAGTGAGCAAGTTTTTCCGAGCTTAATTTCAAGCTTTTATTGACCGTACCTACCACGAAAGGGAACTACATTAAAGGTATGTTTGTATGCACAAAGCTTGTGACATATTACGCTTCTTTTACTCCATAGAATCGAATCTAGGTTTCAGCGGTTATAGTATTTTTTATGCAAATTCAAAAAATGGAAAATGCATCAGAAAAATTTGGTGGTTAAAACATTGTTTTCTGGCCTTATTACAATTGTATTTCTTCTTCATATTTCTCGTCTTTTATTTTACCTCACGTGTTATAGTAACCCCTAGACCTGTGCTGATGGGAGTAATGGTAATTGATATTGCCCCTGGTTGAACAACTCATGCTGGATAGGTCGAAAGGGTAGGATAGAGACGAAAGGTAGTCGACGAGGAGTCTTTTCCTCAGAGAGGCGGCTGCAAAGGCCCCAGAGGCGCGGTCTTTTATTATCATGGTTTCGGATTAAAAATATTATAGAAGAAGGCAACGATAAACCACTTCAACTATTTATCCTAAGAAACCAAAATGGATAAAAAATTGAGAATGAATCCTGTCAACCACTGGGAGTCACCCCACAGGCGCCTGGGTCAATCCCGGGAGGACGTAATGCTTCCGCGGTCATCAACAAAAAATCCTTGTACAGCGCAATTATCAGCAGCAGGGAAGAAGGCACAAGAAAGTAATATAACAGTTTGGATAGGGACTTGGAATATTAAGACGGTGATGGGGACTGGGAAGTAGGAAAAAAATAAAGAAGAGACTTATTAAAGGAGACTGTACCAGGCTTCACACGGTGGAATTCACTGAGGATAAGGGCAAGGAAACACAGAAATTCCACTAATGTTCACATTGAATGAACCGAATTAAATTAACTGCGAATTGACCTTCGGAATTACTGTTTCCTTACCCTTATCAAGGAGACTTACTTCCTTACTAGCTTAATCGTCGTCGAACACGCAACCATCGGATATATCCTATTGGCCCATACAAAAGTCAGAAATAGTGAAAGCCGTCGACAGGAACATAAATCAAATAGAATTGTTAAAATGTGGTAATGTATGCGCTGTTCATACATGTAATATGATGAAACAATAGACTTACTGCTAACCATACTCCATTAAATTTTTATGCAAAATTATTCGTGTAGCGATCTTCCTTGTCAATGAATGAAATTGAAACGTGTTTGTATGGCAGAGCACAAAATCATTAATAAAATGCTCCATATTGCTATCCGGTCACTTGGGTAATAATTTGCGCACAAACAGTTTCACATTATTTTATGTGCACTATTGATGGTGACATGCACGGGGCTCGAAAGCTACGAAAAATGGAATAAAAATGTGAATTTTTTTATTAGGTACGGCGTATTTTTGTTTTCTGTCTAATTAGGCCGCCAAAAAAATCAATTCTATAAAAGTTTGACATAAACGCCAGGCGCCAACACGCAGGCGTGGCTGATATCATCGGGGGGGGATAACAATCACCAAGCACCTTCGAAGCTTTTAATATTAAAAGAGTATAGAGGAATAAGCCTAATGCGCGCGTAATTATTCAGTCCCATAAATAATACTTTATTGTTTTTTTGGGCTGCATGGTTTTTCAGAAAAATATTAGTAAAATTTCTTATTGAGCTTTTGAATATTTTGGAGTATTCTTGCCCGCATTGTGAAATGGATTAGCCATATCAAGATCATTTGATATCCCAGTTAAAGTCAATTATTCCATAATTTACCTTTTTGCTTTGCTAATATCATTGAAATTCTTGAATAAAATACACTCGTAATGGTCTACTAATCCATATTTCCCCATTGAAGGAATAGCCAATTTTTCAAGGTTAAATGTATCAAAATATGAATTATAATTGCCATTTGAAAACTTTTCTGGTAGCCTAAAGCACATGTTGCAAGTCAAATTTGATAATACTTTGAATGCTATATAACCAATAGGTTATAAAAATCCAGGTTCACAAACAATAGCTGTATCGAAGACAATATGCCTGAAGGAAGTATACAATTAAAATCAATTTTTATTGGCTGCATGTCCTCTGATGATTCCGAACTAACATTTTTATATACTCTAAGGCCTTCTCATAAAAGGTAGCATTTCCATAACTTTATAATTTTATCCCAAGTAAATGTTTTACTCTTATATTTACATACTACAAAATTTGTGTTATGCTTACATTTTAATATTCACCTGATAAATGCTTGCATGCTATTAAATGTCGTTCAATATTGTCAGGATGCCATCATTCATTAAACTTGTTTCAATAAGATCGCCGAATCCTTGGACTGCGCCCTGTCCTCTTCTTAATGGCCTCCTGTTCCTCCTATTCTCAGATCTAGGTCTGGTAAACATTTTCTTTCGAGCATGCTTGCTTAGGTAATGTGGTAAGCTGTCAAAAGCGTTGGACATTGCACCTAATCTAAGCCGTGAATTTTTCGTTGCTTAGTTTCTTTCGTAGCGTTCGTAGACAGTACTATGTAAATAACTTCTCATTCAAAGTCATCTCGGCGGAAACGCTTCAGTCAAACGTAAATGCACTTAGGTGGATGACCCAATCATTTTCTGGGATTGCCTCCAACCACTCTTTTCTTAATTATTCCTCTTTAGGTACATACCGTAGGAAAACTGGTATATTCTTCTTTTGCTGATTTTCAATTGCTTGTTCAATCTAGACGCCAATATTTACTTGGAATTTTGACTGAACTCTCCAAATTTCTTACGATTTTTTTAAAGGCTTTTGATATCACTATTTGGACAATCGTAGGAATGAAGTGGTAAAATTATAACTTTATTAGTTGGAATTTGTGTACCTACAAGTAAAAGTACTAATGTTCCATGACATGATAAATGAAAAAGTTAGCATTGTTTTTTTCCTTGTTAGCTGAAACTCCTAAATTGATTCAGTTGGATTGAAATGCTGACTCTGTGGCCGTAAATCTATGTCTGCTCAGGATTTGTAGCTCAAAGTAAAAAAAACTAAGGTGCGCAGTATCAATTTATAAAAATACTAATAATATAAATGTGATTTTTCAAAATAATTAATTGAATTTTCACAAATCTCTTATCAGGATGGGATAACAAGTCGCGTTGTCAATCTTCTATCGTAGAGTGCTTAAAGTAAAATTCATACAATTCAGATATACTTATTCAGATATTTTGACCGTAACAATAGCATATGCAATATCTGGAGCTTTACTTCATTAAACCATCACACTGTCCTGTCACTTGCATCAACAATTTCTAATTACATGACCCTTTAATGACCCGGTTTCGGGAATTTAAAAACACATAAATCTGCTTAATTGGGGGCCTTTCTTGAATTGCTCTTAAGTGTACCATATTACTGCCTTCTATAAAGATGGCCATGATTTAACAAAAATATAATCGTAAATATTTGAGTTACGTTTCACAAAACTTAGGCTTCAACAAAAATATTTTCGATATTTAAATGAAAGATGGAAGTGAATAACATTATTCTTCCTCCATTTTTAGTTTTATTGGCAGTAATTCAATCGGAAGTCACTGTGACGGTCACTTTTGCAATGCACGGAAAGAGCACGACATATCCCATAAATTTCTTAATTAATTTCATATTTTTCATAAAGGCGATCGCATAACGCAAAACAATTGCAATTATAAGATAGATTACACTCTTACCCGTCGAGTGACGAAAAAAAAAGGAAATAGGTTCATATTTACGTATTTTAATGAATGGAAGGAGAAAGCCTTGCATTCTCCAAAATGGAAAATCTTTTGTAGCCTTATAGAAAAATGCAATTATATGCTGAATTCAAACCTTAGTGTTTACGAAAATTAGAATAGCTTTTAGGGACTTCCTAGCAAAAACACAAAGTAGTTTACCTCCCATATAGGGGTCAAAACGTTGCTGACAAAGAGTGTGAATGACTGACGAACTTATGACTGACGAACTTATGACTGACGAACTTATGACTGACGAACCAAAATTATGCATAAGTTTCCTCTCGGGATTTTCAGATGTACCGATCCTACTCGCAGATTGTCTGGAATTTTTCTATTTGAGGGACAATTGCTTTTGTGTTAACGATGTGTCGATTTATTTACGGGGCCCGTTTTGTTGTATTACTATGGCTTTCAGGGAATCAATCATTCCTCACGTTGCTAGAATGTTGCACACACGATTAAAACTGACAATGAAAAGGCTAGAGGCAATAAAAATACATGTGCCTCCGTAAAGATGTGAAAAAATAATCCTTAAATCTTAAATAAAACAATTCTTTAAAAAACCTCATTTTGTAGAATCGAGAAACGTGCCTATTGTTGGGCTAATCGTTATTTTAAGCGTGTTTGCAATCCAATTATTTGATTTTTAATTTAATACGGTCAACAATAAGTGCAAACTTTGGGGGGTTTGTATATAATGGTAGTTTAAAAAACAAATAATTTGTAGCTGGTGTTAAATTAAGCCAGATAATTATAAATTGAAAAGAGATAAATGAAGAGCTAAATTAAGCTATTCCACTGGAGATGGCCTTAATTTCTGAGAATCCTTTCCTTGGTAAACACTCCGTTGTCTCTATAATGCGTACCGAAAAACTACACATTCATTGAATGACTGGTGGAGAATTATTTTTATTTTATTATTTAGTACACGACAGTGATACCCGAGATTGAAATTCTGAAAGAAATATTGCTTTCAAAAGTATCGGTGGACCAGATCAAAACTTCAGTGCAACTTTCGCCAAAAATTGTTTACTTTTTGCTCGCAGGCAAAATTCTACTTAAATTATTCAATTTTCACATCACTTTTTGTGATGGCATAGACCTTGCATTATGCTTCAATTCACTCATCGTAAGAACTCCCAGTAAAAAAAACCGCGTATGCGTTTCCCCGACAGTTTTTCGCGAGCCATAGTTTGAACGTCGTTGGGATAAAAGCTAAGTTATCAGGTATTTCAGTGCCTATGGCGATGGAACATCGTGGTCCCTGCTTCAGTTATACTCTCTCAAAAGAGAGTGGATCACTGACGCTCCGTTTCGGAGACCTTTTAATTCCTTCCCCATCCCCCGCAACTCCTTCCCCGCCGTCCCTTCGCCTCCGGAGGATTACGTGGCAGTACCGACGGAGAGAGAGGAGCGAGGGGGGAAGGGTTAAGAGACGTGGTAGGACTTGTCCTGGAAAGGAGATTGTGTGGGGGGGAGGGAGTGGGGGGAGGGGTTGAGCGGCTTAGGGATGGGACCATCCTCCCGACGGACCAGAACGCCGGACCCATTCAGTCGTCTCTCCACCCCCGCACACGGACGAAATCGCAGGGGTCCATCTACACACACGCACACACACACACACTCACGCACAAACAAAAGGCGAAGAGGCCAGCGTTGCCAATTTTCGCCCATGCTATTAACCCGCGGGTGAGGGGGGGATGAGGAAATGGAGGTGGGGGGGAAGAAGGGGATCCAATTGTAACGCATTGGCGCGGTCATAAAGAAAGAAATCACGAGAACGTCAGGAAAAATATGAAGAATTATGGAGATTGAGAAAATGACTCGTCCGCGCAAATTAAAGCATTCGTCATTGTGTTACTGCGCCGATCTCGGGACTACCAAAGATAGAATAGATTTTTGAATAACGCTACTCCCTACCCATAAAATATATGCTTGGAGGAAGCTAGGCGTAGTTTTTCTTGCAATTTCCCTATTCAGTAAATTCTACATTATACTTCGCACGTCTATCAATTCTTATGTGAGGATGTAGCATGCCATGCATCCCGAACGTTTCACGCCCGCAGTAAAATTTTGAGCCAACGCAATTCCTATGACTTTTCCTAAATCTAACAACTGCTCAAAGTTGTGTTTTTCCATGTTCCCGGAAAATGAGAGAGTGTAAATTCATGACAATACACATCTTGGTTATTTTTTCTTAAGGAATGATATTATCGAGGATTTGAAAATTCCTCATGCTAAAAATATGTTTTTGATGTAGGTACATGTGTATGTCCAACGGTCGAATGAAAACTTAATGTGAAACCAAAGTGTTGGTATCACACCGCGGGAATACGTGAACACTTATTAGATATGTTTGTATAGGTAACTGAATTATTTAAGGATAAATCTTAATTTCTTTCATCATCATAATAATTATCATCATAATAATCATCGAAATGATCTTAAAATCACTAGCCCTGAAGACCAAATTCTACAATTTTCAATAATGCATAGAGTAAAGACATCTCCTCCGTTTACCTCCCTTACTCAACACTCTCCTCTTTGTCACAGCCTTCAATAATCCATTGCCGCTAATGCACCTTGCATCCACTTCACCCGCCTTCTCGGCATTTCTCACAACAAAATTCTCTCCTCCCCTACTATGACCAGAACTTCGTTTTCTTTCCTTCCCGTCCATTTCAATTTTTCCATCCTGCTCCATGTCCACATCTCCAGCCTATGCCTCTCCTCCTCTTGCCTCTGCGATCAAGTTTCCGAGCCATATTACACTACGCTTCATATCAACATCCTAAGTAGTATCTTCTTTACATCTTTACCTAAGATCCCTGTAATCAATTTTGTGAAAGCCCAGGGGTGGTGCCCGAGGCAAAAAAAAACTAGGAACCGATACCTCGGTACCAGGACCTAGAGCACGAATCTTAGGTACCCTTATTTCCGATTCTAGATACTTCTCGGTATCAAGGCACCGATATAATACCATTGATTGAAATTTTCAAATTCCAATGGCAATAAAACTAGGTAACGGTACCAGCGTCTGGATACAGCATCACCTATCAAACCAACCTTCGTGTTGATTACTGGCCACCCATTTAGTACAAGTGATGCAATGTCTGGCATCCGACTTTTCAATGAACATGCTCATAATCGAGCATTTGAGAACCAGCGCAGAAGGACCTAAATTCCGATTTGAATAGGATAGAGGGGAAAACTGCCCTCTCCGTGAAGAATCGCTGGGGACGGACAGAGAGTGACACATTGTTATTGGATACCCTTGATTGGGAGCACCTGGAAGCACAAATATTGTTAAAAATATTAGATAGATACAAATAATTCAAGTTTTACGCTGAAAAAGGGAATAATATTTTGCTCAAAATTACATTGGCACGCAAGACCACGACCGGAGTTTGACGGGGATTGATAGATAGATTAGGAATAAGGAATACTTTTTCCCTATTAAAATCCGTGACCAAAGCAACAGGAAACACTCGCTGCAATTTGACCTTCTCGAAAGTGAAAAGGTACGGATTGCATATAATAATGCCCAATTTCATTAATGACCGGCGTCCTAATCGGGTTCCACACGTCCTCGCGGCGGCTTGCAGGGTAAAATGTATTTGAGATAATTAACACAGCTCAAGAATGTATGAGGCACACCAAGGGTAAAATTGTTTAGGGATAGCAGAAAGTCTGTAGTGCCATTCAGGCAAGATCAAATTTATGATATCGTGGAATATTGACTTTAAATTGTATACTGCCCTCCTTATTTCATTGCTTCCAATCATAAATCGTGACAAGGGTTTACAGATATGGTACTCACGAATCTAGACCATCCTTAGATCTGACCCTCACTAACTTGGTTAAACGTACCACATTTGCGGCTTAATACTCAATATTAATGATAAAAATACCCAAAAGGGGTAGATTGGAAAATTAAAAGACAAAAACAATAATTGGGCTCAAATTCCACTCAACATACTTAATTCCATTTCTGAATTGAGCATTCGGTGAGATAATGAAATAATTTTCACTTTGCGCTACTATTTTATTGAAAACTGCTGTTTCATTTTTGGGTACTAAAGTGAGGCTTATCGCATTTTTGCACGAAAATTTGTAAACAAGTAAAGTTCACTCTCAATTCCCCTACATTGGATGGCATTGAAATGTCTGCGGCGCTTAAAGTCCTTAAAGTCCCTTCCAGCTTCGCAAAGGAGAAAGTGAATGAGAGCTTGGAAGAATAATTCCATTTTCATTCGAATATACATTGAGACTGCATGCACGAAACGGATCAAATGCGAAATCAAATGAACCACTGAAGGAACAAAATGCTTTGCGGATGGAAAATAATACATCTCCAAGTCCGCGGCGCATTTTGCAGCGACCAACTCTTCAACTGTCTTTTAGGGGCTGATAGTATGTGTACGGTTATTTTTGTGATACTCATTCGTACAATAATAGTAACGAGACATGCAAGCTTATTGCAATTGGGATATCCACCGTGTATTTGCAAGGGAAAATAGTAAAAAGGCTTGCGTGATTCGATGAAGCCAAAACTCTTCTCGCGTGAGTAACCTAATATCGCAGCCGGATATCCTTACTCTCGCCTTCACATAATTTTCTCCGAATCCCTGAAATTGAACCATTTTAACATGTAGAACGGGCTATGAAAATATTCTCAATGTGATCTTTATGGCCATTTCTTACGGAAGGTAAATTGCTATGTAGATAGCTACTGTAACAGGAATAAAGCCGCTACTCAATTTAAAAATTTCCCGTTTCCTTCTTACTCGCCGTTTACCAAGAATTTGGCTTCACAAATAGCACCGATATAACTAATTTCGAAACCCTAAGTGTTCTATTAATGCCCAAATTTGGTCCGAATTTTGTATCTAACATTTGTATAGATATCTGCAACGATATACGGTAAGAATAAGGTATTACAGAATAAGGTAAGTAAGGTACATTCATTATTTTATGGTCCGCGATAATGCAGCATCTCATATCACGGCTTACATCATGTGAGTTAGGAGTGGAAAAGATGGAAGAGAAATCCAGAAATGTTATTGAAAATACTGTTATTATTCGGTGAAAGGAAGCTAATGGTGGCATATGGAAAAATAATAAGAAGTGCATCTGGGAGGTAATGGTATGAGGTAGTAGAAGTTAAAAATGGAAAAATTTAGGACCAAAAAGAAACTTAGATGAGAATATACACTTTGGAGGTCGTTAATGAGTATAGAAAATTTTTTGAGCACACAACAGTACTCGAAAAAAGCACAATTCAGAATTGATGTGACACATTTTAAAATTATCTTGTAGTCTTAAAAAATAACTTCTGGTGTAGGAGAAATCCACCATTTAATCGGTTAGCATTCTTATCAAGGAATATAAGTACCCTCGTGGTAGGGTTGAATACATTTTTGGGTTTCAGATGCAATTTCGCTTCGCAATATATTCATGTATGGGCCATACGTTGCGTCCGCAAACAGTTTAATGGGATTTTCATTCACATAAATCGTTTGGAGCAATTGAAGGGCTCGATATTAGCTTTGACTTGGGCGCATAAACACCATTTCCTAACATAATTCACATTTCATTTAGCTAATTCGCAATCATCCTTGTTTCCGAAGATTTTACTTGCAGCTGCACTACAGGATTCGGAGCGTTAAAAAGATGAGAAAAATAAATAAGGTTTTATAGACCACTAATTACAATTAAAGAGATACCACGATAGCTAATTTCACAGTAAACAATATGGTATGACAAATTTTCCTCAAATTTATATCAACAGCATACTCTTCTTGGAATCTTATTATAACCTTTTACCTCCAGTAATTAATCAAGTGAAGAAAAAATGAAGGATTAAAAGTTTCATTAAAACTTTTTATCTAACCTATTTATATTAGGCGGAGATAACTCTGGATTCGACCCATAGACAGCATTTTTCAAATAATTGGGAGGAGCTGATAACTTTGAATCTTTTCTTCCTACTATGAACTCAAGGCGAGGAAAAGACATTATAAAGTAGGAAACGTTGACTTCCGTATTACCAAGACAATTTTCTTTAATACCAAATTACATTGAAAATAAAGAGCTTTTACAATGTTTTCAGGATTAAATCGTCTCAGTAAAATTATTTGGGGCCAAATAATTGCATAAAACAAAATCACTACCCATATCACAGATTCAGTTCTTCCACGCATGTATTCAACCTCTATCTAAGTTGCTTCATTTTCTCATTTGGTCAACAGAAAAATGGGTGGTACAACGAGACTAACTGGAGTTATTCGAGTTTTTTTTATGGGAAAAATTAAATCCACGGTAGTTCTTAAAAATACTACTCACAGCAGATGCACTAAATACCAATTCCATTTTGAACGAAACTAATTTACTCAAGAAACATAAGATACGCAAATTTAATAATAACTCTTCGGGAATTCCAACATCTACCAACAAAAGAAGATTAAAAGAAAGAAAATGCATTCTCGCCCTCATTCCAATTAAGTGGTAAAAAGTTAAATAATTTAAAAAAGGAATCTCCCGCTCAGTCTTCATGCATACAACTTCTCAGCCATAATATCGCTTTTAGTGATGGAATTCACGATCACCACTGGGCGGTTTGTTATTTCTTAGTGTCACATTGTCTCTAAAGAGATCATCGTTAAAAATAAAAGTCAGCAGTAGTTAAAAAATAAAAGTCAGAGTTGGCAGAGATTCTTAAATTCGTCTGAATCTTATCAGACATTTAAGTAGCAAAGAAAATAGTAGGACAAGTTAGAATAAAAATAGATGATAGGAAAAGAATGCAAGGTGTAAAGTAGTCAACCCTAGTTCTGAAATCGCAGGCTTCTTAACTTTTTACTTATAAGCATGCCACTTTATTGGCTGGAATATATCTTGGCGGTGGCATTCAAGACAATGCGGAAATTTTTTAATACTGGTGAGAGGGCATAATTTAGAGAATACTCAAAACGTGAAAATCCGCGAAATTCCTCAGAATTTGGCGTACAAAAGCCATTAGCTCAAGGATATTACCAAAGATGGCAAATACGAGCTAAAAGATTTGTCAATTGCTATTTTATGTTTTAATAGTAAACTCTCTGATGCCCGTAGTGATTTACACAGCGTGCCCACACAAGGAAACGGAGGTGCTTATCGAATTTTGCCCTTTTGTCTGCTGTCTTAACCTTTGAACGGTGAGATGATCAACCAAAAGAAATATTATTTAATTATATAGGATCCTGTAATGAACCTCCCAAAACAAAAAATCTATTATAACATTATGAAGAGTAGTAGTAACACCATTTGTTTTTGTGATACTTTTTATTTTATAATAAATATATCTATTTGTTTATTTTTATATTTGTGCGCCATCTGATAACATCCATGCCTAATTTCCAAGCGGTGAGTATTGCCAAAGCACTGAAAATGCCTTCAACGAAATGAGAGGAATGCTGGACATTAAATGATTATAAAATCGTAATTGGTGATTAAAACAGACACTAATTAATCCACAGTGGAATTATTACTGTTTTACTCGCCTTATCTAGTCAGAGGAGAGATTTCATCTTCGGCTTTTTTTCGCGTTACGATGCTACACTTGCCTGAAGCAGATTTAAATAATGACTTCTTCTCCCTATTTATACGGGCATAATATATTAATAATAATCATCCTTGAATGGATAATTGGAGGATAGGACTCATATGAATACCGATTTACTAGATTACCTTCGTTTCCAAAACAAATAAGTTACCGGAAGTTTATAGCTAAAGAGAAGTGTTTCCGAGAAAATATGGATACCATTACTGAAGCTATTT
Source organism: Calopteryx splendens (assembly GCA_002093875.1). Lineage (NCBI taxonomy): Eukaryota > Metazoa > Arthropoda > Insecta > Odonata > Calopterygidae > Calopteryx > Calopteryx splendens. The sequence continues at coordinate 425,848 of LYUA01000593.1, read as the reverse complement.
GTTTTCTATTTAATTTTCCGTTCCAATGTAAACTATCATTATTTGCCACACCTCAAATCATGTGTTCAAACTTCAATTCCAGTCACTTCGGGCAATCTGTGCCGTCCACGGCCCTGACTGAACGCCTCTTTGGCGGAAGAAAGCCGAGGAGGGAGGCTCGGTGGGGAGATGGAAAGTTTGAGTGTGGGGAGGCCTCCGCTCGTTCTCTCCATGCGACCCGTGCAAGCGAAAGGGCCACATATAAAACATTAAAATGGGGGCCAGACTATATAAAGGACGGCGAGCACTTCATGTATTCATTTTTCTTTGGCTCCTGGTTGCTGGTCGGAGAGCTCCGTTGGAGACCAGCCGACGCCGCTGCTTCTTCCTGCCCGCCTCACTGAAACTTACCAGCGCTCCAGTAAAGACATTACATTACCTGCCCCTAATCCCTTTGCCTTGTCGCGACCCCGGAGAGTAAGTATTTTATTTGTTGGATTGAAACAGCATGATAAAAACAAGTCGTCTTTTTTTTTCTTCCATTCCAATTCCCGGGAATAGTTGGTTGCCCATACTGTATCATTAAACCGTAGCTTTTACTAGAATCACGCTCTAAATTTTGACTCGAACAGTCAAACTCAAAGAATTGCACAAAAAGTATTTTAAACTGTGGGTATGCACTCATTCTTCCACCAGGAGGGCTCTCCTCACTGCCGTTCAGCTGGCTTTTTTCCTGTGTTTCGCCGGCGAACAGCTGTACGTCATAGGGTTTCTCATCGCTTCCACGCAATTTCCAAAAACAATTATCGGCGATGCAGATACACACGTAACTTCGCCGTCAGGATTTAAATTTTTCAGGTACGAAAAGCACAATAAGTGAACGAGTATGAATTATTAATTCGTTGCGATCATTGACTGATAATGCCACATTGAAATACCGATTCACGCTGGACCACTGAAATTAAGTAATCGACTCCGGTACGCAGTTGGATAAAAAAAAATCTGCACGATACCCCGCAAGCCGCGGCTAGGGCGTGTGGCGGAGGGGGGGGGGGGTTATGTTA
>LYUA01000593.1:272603-284209 GCA_002093875.1 Calopteryx splendens | reverse complement strand
CAAGAAGTAAACAAAACTATCGAACTGGGAACACGAGCGCCGCAATTTTGAGCCACGAGCATCCATCAATTCTGGCAGCAGCCTTTATATTGGGCGGAGAGCGAAGACGTATATCCATATGTATATTCATGGTTTATACAACACTAAGTTTCAGCAGCATGTGACAAGCCCAACAGCATACAGCATGTGAAATTCACTTATCAGGCCAGTTCTTTTCACTATGCCGCCCGTGGTTGCCCAGTCACTGGAAAAATCACACAGCTTGGGTTAAGCTGAGGGTGCCCAGAGGTGCCACCCAGAATCAAACCGGGGCTCTCCGGTTAGGAGCCTTGGGCTCTATCCACTGGACAACCACTTCCCCACATGTATTGAAACCATATTGAACTAGCTCATGCCAACTCCCTGATTTGCAAGTTGTGGTCCTAGACTCCAACCTATCTGCTCAATCAGAAGAGTCCACTCCATTATGTTTCAACCGCCATGACCCTGTCAGGCATTATAGAAGTTTAAAGGATGGAATGATTCATAATTAAAAGTTGGCTGACCAAACAAGTTCTTTACAAGATTCACGAAAGTCATTAAATGACATCATGTACCACTGGTCACGTTCATTCATTCTTCCTTCACCAAGGGTTATTTCAATACCACTTATTTTCAATTTTTTAAAAATTGTTTCATAAAAATAAGGAAATGGCTAGGTTATATATGTTCCTTTTCTTAAAATGCAGGATTCACTGATGATTTGAGACTAGGCATGAGAAAAACTTCATTTCTGAGAATTAATCATAAGAAAAAATAGCAAATTTTAAACAACGCCTGAAAATAATACATGTAAACATTAACATTCGAGAGATAAAATATAAAATACTTCCATGTCTGCATAGTCACATAAAATCAAAGATCGCTTTATGTACGCAATGTAAAAATATTATCATAACATTAAAAAATATATATATAAACGTGAAACAGAAATTAATTTTTACTTAGAAACTAATACTTTACTTTACTCATGGTATTATATGTATAGGCATGCTAGATTAATAAAGCTTCTGATTAGGAAGCTCATCTTCCGCTAAGCCTGAATTACTGCCAGCCATAAATAAGCTAGAGTGAATTAAAATTCTGATGAGTGAATTAAAAACATACATGTTATTTACAAATGAAACTTTCTCGGGTAATGAAGTCCTTGAGAATTCCGTAGATGTGTGCATCATCTCGCTCTCTCAATATGGAAGGTATTTATTGAAGCAGTATTACACCACCCCTCTTCAAGCGAAGCATAATGTCTTAGGTTCTATGAATTAGATAAGATGGAAATTACATGCTGTTGAAAAGAAAAGCTGTGAAACTAATCCCCAGCCCCTGACTGAGCTATCACTCCTTATCTATAAAACCTCATCACATGTTACAGCATGACATCCCATTCAATCATAGCACACTTTGTTCACATTAGCTTTTCCTTTCTCATTTCTAAACTCATCAGACACAAATTAATACGTTCTGCCAACACAAAATGATACTATCCAGTTACTGCATTTGGGAATTCGTGATAATGGGTCAACCTGATTTTGCGAAACAAGACCTGCTATACTCCATTCAAAATATCTTTGTCATTCACGAGTAGGGGCAACAGAATGGTCACAGTCATGTGACTTTTTGGGAACAATAGCAATGAAGCGAGCATGGCTTAGCCGGCGAAAATTTCAGTTGCTCTCCAACTTTCACTGTGTGCACTTTGGCTCTCCTTACACAGTGTTGCCAAGGTTAGCCATGTGTCGACCACCATGCCTGGAAGTATGCCTTGTGTCGGGTGCATTCTGAGAGAAACGGCAATGCTGTCATTGTGCAACCCCCCTTTTGGATAAGCCTCCCTCCCCCTCGCAGAGGAGGCGCTTGACAAGTTCCGAGTTCGCCCGAAAGGTCAGTGACAAAGATATTTTGAACCGATAATAACAACGACCGAGGTATTTATTAAATCTTCAATATTATTTAATATTTCTCAATATATTTAATACATCTCAATTTAAGAATAGATACAGTATTGATAAAAGCTTCTAACATTCAACCATAAGCAACATTTTCTATATCTACATAATACCCTAAAAGCCACCGCTAGGGTGTGTCACAGGGGGTGAGTTCACACCAAGCATGCACTAAAGGAATAATGCTACTCAAAGGCAGGTCATGGACCGCATAAAGGGACAGACAACATTCATCACAAAAAGTTTTTCATTAACATTAAATATTATTAACCACCGAATCACACTATTCATACTATTAAGAGTAATAAAAACATTCAAAGAAATAAATCAACTTACCACTGAAACCACATGAAGGTTTGTCCAACTTGATACAAGGAATAGTAGAGAACCCACATTAAGGAGAATGTCATAGCATTACAAAACTTCTGGGAAACCATCCTGAAAAATAATTGAAATCATTAACAAAAAAAAATAAATGCACCTATCTATGAGACTCAGCAACATATGTATGAATTCTAAAGTACACAGCAGTGTGAAGAATAAAACAACAAGTGAGTGTATAGTAATCAATGAGGAGGTTCACAGTTTTTGAGGATTCCCACCATTTGGGTTATATGGGAATATAATGTCATTAAAAAAGTCTACTTTTATCAAGTAGATTTCAGACAGCCTATTTTAAATCAAATCACAATATGTGGGCTTTTGAAACATCTATGCACAATACAACACATCCCTTCTCCCTTACTATGCATATTGAGGTTGGGGAGGAAAAGTGTAAAATAGGGAAGATAAAATGAACAAATGTTGAGAATTTCAGAGGAGGAGAGGGAAGCCACATCTGTGATGAATGCATGTAGCCATAAATACTGCCAACTTAAAAAGTATGAAATTTATACTATTGACTTTTGATCATTTTTAGCTATCTCAACTCTTTTGATTACACGCCTGCAAAACAGAAAATAAATAGAGCACATTCCAAAATACATCCACTTCTCTCTTCCAATCAATCAAGTCATCCTGACTCTTTATTGCAACATTGCGATACTTCTTTACTTCATGGAAAAGAAAGCTTGATTCACTTTATTTCATTTATTTTAAATAAATATAAAAAATTATTTTAAATTAGATCAAACAGACTACTTTGAAGACTGCATAATTATCAGAAATGTTTTAATTTTAAATTACCTCCTTCAGCCATGAAGTAAACCAATAATTAATGCAAGTATCTTATCGCACATCTTACGAAACGCAGCCACTACGTTTATAACGAGAGTATTCGATTTTGTTAATTGTTTTTCCTTAGAATACCAAGGTGGAAATAACTTAAAAATCAACGTGTTCAAATACGATGGCTAGAAAGTAACTTGTTTCCAACAAAAAATAATTTCACTAACTTAGGAACGACGCAATAAAAAAATGGTTGTATTGTAGAAATGTAATGGCCTATGTTCGTTTATCAATAGGTTCCCAGTAAGTTTTCCAATTTACTTTAAAATTCACTTTTTATCCAAATCAATGGACACCCTGCACTTAATTTCTTCGCACCCATCAATACACCGGGAGTGACAAATTTGTATGAATGGAGTATCGGAATTATACATATAATAAAACATAAAGGAATGTCAAGAAAATATTACAAAACTGTCTCAACGTACATTAAGAGTATAGTTTAAAGCTTCAACAAATGCGCATCAAAGAATTCATAAATACACCAAACATAAACGTGCTCAAGCACATATAGATACTAACCCTAAAAATGCAATAGTAATTCCCATAATGGCTAAAACATCCATCATATACTCGGTATCCAACCCCAAATAAGGGGCAAACCACAATAAGGTGGGCTTGCCCAAAAATTTTGCCAACACTCCATTTGCTTTGCTTTCCATTTGAGTCCTTGCTGGAAGTAAGCCATTATTGCCGTAAAGTCCTGAAACAAAAAGGCATTCGTGTAAAACTGTAATCCAGGAAAATAAGCGAATCAAATCCCATACAGAATTATCAAGGCTCTGAGACCACGACATTCCCGTGGGAAGCATCACTTTTTTCAACCGTATATCCGAAAATAATTGCAGAAACTAGACTGATTTGAAATATATTTTAATTTATTTCATCGGGAGGCACTCACTAATAAAAAGGGTCAAACATTATGACTGACACTTACCGGGTATTTGAACGTACAAAGACGCAAACGCAAATAAATACACGACGCTGACTCCTCTGAGATAAAGATTTCTCGTGTAAACGATTGAAACCATTATGCTGAGTATTTTAGTACAAATCACTCACAATTATCTACAGAAATAATTTAATTACTGCTTCCTACGCACACATTGGAAAATAGCCACCAGCCACCACCTCCAACGTCTGCACGCTACTTCAAGGTTACCAACTTACCATGAAGATGACAACTGATACCCCCATATATGTTACAGGATAACAAGAAGAATTTAACTCCTGTTATTTGTCCTTAAGGTTGTAGTACAATTTTTTTTAAATAAAGTGTAGAAAGTACTTTTAAAAGAGCATGCGAAGGAATTTAAAAATTATAATAATTCTTGACAGCTAAGTTTTATTTTTGCCATGTCCCACACTGTTTTTTTGAATTAGGAATAACTTGCATATAAACATGAAGAAATTTCCTGAAATCAGTACAATTGAGAAATCATATCTGAATTATTTTCATTTCTCGAAACGAACTTAAAATTTCAGAAAATATTCAAAACAAACATTTTACAAATGAACATAAATTTTTGTGTGGTGAATACACCACACTGGAATACACTGTTGCCGGTGTTTGCCCCACGGTCGCAGCCACAACCCCCCGCTAAGGCCGATGACGGCCGCGAAGGTTTTGTGTTGTTCAATACAGGTTGCGATAAACTTTTTGCAGGTGTTGCATTTAATGCGTGAATTCGAAGGCGTTGGCTCTTGTTTGATGACGCGGGATTCTTGGTGATTCATCATGTTTGTTATCTCAGTTGCCAGTCGCATTTTGTGTTCGTAAATTGAGCGTCATTCAGACTTTGGAAGCCAAATTGCAATTCACTTTGAACAGGGGTTAACTACTCAGCAGAATGGAGACTGTATATATGTACATGCATTGTGCTAGGTTAATAATTAATGAATTCTTTTATACTTACGATGCTGCGGAGACTGTTGCTGCAACAGTTTTTATAGTCCTATCGTTAGTATGGCTGAAGAATTTCCTATTTCAGGAAGAAAGTTAGTACTTTAAAGCATATTTAGATTATATATTTTCTCAGTGTGGATGTTTATTTTCATTGAATTGGTTTTCTTCGTTTTGTATGATTTGTGTTCATTTCCATGTTTGAGAGTTGTTCAACAGGTAGTCCTATTTTATTTTAAAGGTTTACACTCTAGAGTAAAGAGGTTGATATTTCGTATAGCCAAAACAATGCCTGCCGTATCTATCAAAATTGAGTCCGAGAAGAAGAAGGCCACAAATGATTTCCAAGCAAATATGTTGCGACTGCACGAAGGTAGGCCATATGTGACATCCCTCCCTAAAAACGGTTGGACTCGAGAGCGCATAGTGGAGGAAGTAAAGGGTAACTTGAAGCTAGGTATGCATATCCATTAATGTAATCTTTTATTTATGTAATATTTTGTTTTGTAAGTTTAAGAGTTGTTTAAATTTGCAAAAATATTTCATGTGCATTTTCAGGACATTACAAATGGGACAAAGGGTTTGTTTCTGGGTGTGTATACAATTTCGACGATGAATTGGTTAAAGTACTCACAGAAGTATATGGTATCGCGTCTTATACCAATCCGTTGCACCCGGATATTTTTCCTGGTGTTTGCAAAATGGAAGCAGAAGTGGTGAGAATGACCCTAAACCTTTTCCATGGTAGCGAAGAAGCCTGTGGAACAGTAAGTTATTATTCTTTATTTGCATTTCGAATGTTTGAATTCTTGATAAAGTGATTCCATTTCTACGATGAAATTTTTTTAGCCATTCATTTGGAATATAATTTCATATTTCGTGTCCATAAGTGTAAATTATTTAATTCCTTTACATTTTCATTTGATAGATGACATCTGGAGGGACAGAGTCAATATTGATGGCATGCAAAGCGTATAGAGACTATGCCACTGAAGAAAAAGGAATTAAATATCCAGAAATTGTTATCCCCGTTACAGCTCATCCAGCATTTGACAAGGCTGCAGCTTATTTTGGATTGCGGGTGAAACATGTGCCTGTAAACCCAGAAACTACAACTGTAGATTTAAAAGCCATGAAAAGATATATTAATAGAAACACTTGCATGGTAAGTTATCATAGTATTATTCCACTTGCATCCATATCCTTTATTTAAATGTATCTCTGTAAATGTATCTTCAATTGGATGGTTGTTATCAGATGTCAGTCTTCAAGACTTGAGCGCTGATATTTTCTTGGGTTTAATCCACATACTTATCTTCAATAACCCAATCAGAAAAAATAATGGGCACAACCGTTGCATTCAATTATTTGTATGAAATGGGAGTAATATGTAGACATATATATGTTAACCCTATATTGTTGTCAGTCCCTTACAGGTGTACTGTGTAAACACTGCCAGACTCATGCCATGAAGTTAGAAAAAAAAATCTTGTTTTCATATAAATTTAAATACTTTACCTTCATCAATGAAGTTCATATTTATGTAAATATTAGTGAAATTTTTGGGGTTAATTTTCTATTGTGTTTGGTGTAAAGAGGCAGAAAGTGTGCAGAAATGAAGAAAGGGTTACTATAGGGGTGTCCATCAGAAACTTACTTTAACTGGTAGATTACCATTAATAATAATTTCTATTGTGTTCATTGTTTATTATCTCTGGTCTATTATGTCATTTAGGCACATTATTCTAAGTAAACAACTTGGGTTGATAGATTGGCCCGCTGTTGGCAGTAGAAGGGTTAATACTTTCATTGATTGCAGTTCTAGAAATGAATCTGCTGATCCAGTTTTCTGCCAAGGGCTCTTTTACTCTAGTTACTTCATAATTGTGTATGGCTAAAATTGCAGCTACTGAATCATTTGATTAGTACATTATGCATTAATTCCATGCTAATGCCTCAGAATTTGGGAAATGATCCTGGAGTTGTTAGAGTATTTGCTTAAAAAGTTCCCCTTGCATTAAACATAATGAGTTTCCCATCAGGTATGTTCACCGTCGCAGGCCTTTAAATGTTACACTTCTGACACCATTCTTAAGCTTTATCCTTACATCTTACCCATTGTTTCTTACATGTTGCCAAACTTAAAAAATGTCAAAATACCTGTTCCATTGCATGTCTTAGTAAGTAAGCCAGGTTCATAGCCAATTGGATGTAGAATTTCTTTCCATCAAATGTTTCTTTCCGTCAAGTGACTCTTGTTTCCTATTCAATATTGCTGTAATTAATCTGAAGGTAGTTTTGAATGGTATGGGTATAGTTTATCTCATTCTAAGCCATATATGGAATTCACACATCAAGGTAGGAGGGCAATTCCTTTACCTGTGCTACCTATGGTTTCCCAGTAGGATCTAATGCATGTAAAATGACACAGGATCTTTCTGCAGGGATATCAATCCGCTCAGCCTTGTTTTACTTTTTTAAATGCTTTTTCTATCTTGCAATCATATATGCCTGAGCCTAAGGTATCCTCATCACTATATTTTCTTACTATGTCTAAACTTGCTGGCCTAGTGTCTTTAGTAAATGATTCTTTTCATCTTGTTTGAATCTTTTCCGGCTTGATTACTTCTTTTCCTGAAATATATCTAAAAGGTGATCATATTTTACTTTCTTACTTCCCTCTAATACAGTCTTGTTCATGTTCCCATTTCACCATGCCTCTGTAAACTCTTCATATCCAGCGGTACAAATGTTTGGCACTGGCCAATGTTTCGATCCTTGACTCAAGCAACATCTTCTGGGCTAATGAGTGCCATTTCTTCTACCTCAAATGGCCGGCTTATGTAGCCCTAATTTTGTTGTTGTCTAACTGAATTTCAGTGGCCTCTTTGATGATACAATCTCAATAGCTAAAGCATGCAGCAAGCAACGTGGGTGTTGTCGAATAAAATGGAATAGGTCATGTTGATCCAGTGTTCAGGAACGGTTGATTTTTCCATTTGTCCCAGGTCCAGGTGTCTCTTCTGTTCATTAACTCTTGTGTCAATGGCCCTTGAGACCTCGTCATAAGAGACAAGGACCCAATTGGCCTTAAAACTCCATGGGTTGTATTCTGTAACTCCTATTACTAATGAGAGGCTACCGGTGTAGTCACATCACCTATCACTGCTTTTTTTGACTCTGTATCCTGTATCTGATTTTAAACTATTGACTAATTTGTGGATAAAAATGCATTCATAGGGGTCAGGAGGTAGTTGGTTGGTGGATCTGTAATCCTGAGGAAGATTTGGAATGATTTGTATCGATTAGGTTCATGGTAGTGCTAGATTTTTCAGGTCTGTTGCTTCTAAAGTTGACTAAGTGTTTTTTTTAATCTAATGAGATATAGAGATTTGGTTTGCTCTACGTATGTTTTATTGCAAATGTCAGTGAATTTGATTAGGTATATACCAGATTTCTGGAGAGTAGGGCTTTTTAATTAAAATTTGCTGTAGAAGGAGCTGGATCTATGGTGGATTGTGGTGTTTGAATATAGAGGTAAGAAATTTGGTTAAAGATGGAAAGAATGGGAGTTAATTGAAATAACAATTATAGAAAGGGTGATGGTGAAACCAATTAGTTTTTTAATTTTTGTTTCTTAAGGATGCAGTGGATCCAATTGGTGTTGTAACCTAGGATATTGGGCTAGGGTACATATTTTTTGTAAAATACATCTTTTTGTAAGTGAGATCAAGAGTTGATGGTTTATAAACTTTTAGTTCAGAGTTTATCTTGATAAACTCAGCGATCCACTTAGTAGCACGTTGGCTTGAGTATTCGAAATAAATTTCACTACAATGTTTTTTGTTGAAATTTCAATAGAGTTGCAACTTCCTCCTTTTCCCTATCATTTTACGTAGACACCTTTTGCCCCTCACATCCATCCCTACCCTCATATGCCTTTATATCACTCCCTTATATCAGCAACCACCTGTTATCTTATGGTGCTCCAAAAGAAGTTTAAGTGCTGCGACATCAAACTAGCCTTGCAGGGACCAATCAACAGTAGTTATGTCAGTGGACAGCCAAGTTAAGTTAGTTACCATTCCTTTTTGACCCCTTCCTTTCTTTTTTCTTCCCTATTACCACTCCTTTGCTTCTTCATATTTCTATTTATATCCATTGATAACACAGCTAATTACCATTCTTCCCTTTGGCTATACACCACCATAGATCCTATTCATAATTCCTTAAAAACATTATGAACTGGACACCATCACTATATAGGTTTTCATTATTTTGCATTTGAGCTTGCAAATATCCAGGATCAAAAATAAGTTTGCCTTTTTTTGTGTACAAAATTGTTTATATTTTCCTTGATGTGGTGTTCTAAACATTAGTTCATCAGAAATTCTGAAAATGAATAATTTGTAATATTTTAGATAGCAGGATCAGCTCCCAACTTTCCCTATGGAACAATTGATCCTATTGAAGATATTGCTGCTTTAGGGAGGAAGTATAACATCCCAGTTCACGTAGACTCATGCCTTGGTGGCTTCATAACTGCATTCATGGACAAAGCAGGATTCTCTCACCCACCTTATGATTTCTCCATTTCTGGTGTTACTAGCATATCAGCTGATACGCACAAGGTTTGTAAACTGAGGTGAATGCTTATATATTCCTCAATAATTTGGCACATTTGGACATGGTGTATTTACAATTTGTTTTACTTTTCAGTATGGTTTTGCTCCTAAGGGATCTTCAGTCGTAATGTATTCTGAAAAGAAGTTCCTTCATCATCAGTATTGTGTGTTTCCTGACTGGCCAGGTGGTGTGTATGGATCACCTACTGTTAATGGCTCCCGAGCAGGAGGTTGGTAGACTAAGCATTTTTAATGTTAGTTTAGTGCTTTCCTAATCACTCTCTGTGTCCAGATGTTATTGTGAAACATAGCCACCATGCTACACAATCAGTTAAAGTGCTGTGACTGTGCTAATATTTGCTAATTGTCAAAACGTGCCGATACTAAATCACTGAAAGCGCAATAGTATGAATGTGTTTTACGAGAAGTTTCTCAGGTGATACTTAATGCGTGGATAAAGACAAATATATCAAATCATGAATGTGGAAGATTGGTAGAAAGTTGACTGCAGCAAGGTAGATGCTGTTTGAGTGCACTATATAATTATGATAATTTATATTCTACAGTTGACCACATGAAAAGCTGCAGTTATCATATTTGTCAATGCAAAAATATTTTGCAAGTTTGCAACAATTAATGTAACAGAATCAAGTATCAATTGACTAGAAAGTATAATCCAAAACATAATGTGTTTGTTTTGATGGTACAACCTACTTAGTGGGGGTTTAGCACTCAGCTCCTTCCCTCTTTTCCTTGCCCCATCAAAGTTGCCCCTAGTTGTCAGATTTCTCAAGTAAATCTCCCTTCTGGTGGTAAAATAGCAGTGTGAGGGTTAAAAGGGAAAATAGGGCAGGTAACATATAAATGCTGGTTATTCACCAAGATTCAAAGTAGGTAAATGATTGTTACACTGTGAAATCATTATACTATGTATATATGTGCACAACAGTGGGTGACTCAAAGTTACTGTCATGGCGTTTCCCACAGTTTTGTGAAGGAGTGTAAGGCAGTTAAAAAGGTGAAGCTGAGGAAAAACAGAGACTGACCGACAAACATAGAAAAAGAGTTGTTGAAGTTGTGTTTGTGGGGGAGGTGTCTTTCATGAGAAGGCAGAATTTAAGCATTTTGCATTTTTTTGCGTGAGAAGAAAACCCAGGAAGCTGTTCTTAAGGGAACTGAAAAGGAGAAGATAATCAGGAGATTATGAGGGAAAATGAGTGAGGTACACAGACAGGCAGAACCCAAGGGCATGTTGCCCACCCATTGCACCCCATCACCTCCTTCTTTGGTCAGGAACAGCCTCCAAAATATTCCTGATCTGGTAGGAGCTTAAAACATACTGGGAAGGCTAATTGGCTGTCATATCAGTCTTGTTGTAAATTTCGTTCAAGAAAATTGAATTTTGTTGGTGAACTAGTTGGTGGTCAATTTGTAGAGAATTGTCTTCTATTAGTTTTCTGAAACATTGGTTGCCAGTAGCAATAAAAATGTTCAATTGATACCCTGTTGCATTAGGCAAGAGGGCTTCTAGCTTATTTAAGTTAATATCTTATGACATGCATACATGTCGTATGGGAGATAACTTGCTTGGGAAATGATATGTGCATATGACTTGGGAATGACAGTTTTGTTGGTTAATATTTAATGAGTTAAATGGTTTATAGAAGAGGTTTTTGGCTACTTATGTTGTATTTAAATAATCAACAAGGTTCATTTTAATGGTTAATGTGGTAATAAAAGTTTTACAAGGAGAAAGTTTGTCATAATTCACATTAAGCATGTGTATGTTTTGTAAAAGAAAATCCTGATAAATTCCCAATGAACTTCTTATATCATGACCACTCCACCCGTTCCAAAAACAATGTACAT
>LYUA01000593.1:252189-263409 GCA_002093875.1 Calopteryx splendens | reverse complement strand
ACCCTTTAACTGTGCAATTAGGTTGATATTTACCCCCCCACAGACGCAAAAAAGAAATATTTTGCCAGCCCTGATTTTTTTGTTTCAATTTATTGATTTTTATAAGGTAACTAAGGGAAGCTCTGGGCGAACGAAGGGAAAAAAAAGAAAAAGGGACTTGGGTATACTCTTATGGCATCTACACAAACACAGGGAAATTTCAAGAGGCCCAAGTTTCAAATGTCACAGGTCAAATCGCTAATAGACGATGGGAGCAGTTAAAGGGTTCAAATCATGCCAAAAAGTTTTGGTATTTCTTGGTTAATTTAGTCTTCCTAAAGTTGGACAGTTTTTATGGCCTTCATGAGAAATTTCCTTGATATAATATGTAGACTAATGTTTCTTAAAAGGAAAAAAAAGTCAGAAGTTAAATGTAATGCAGTCAAGAAAAAAACTTGTAATAACAATGTTACGCTAAGGTTGGTTGAATTGATTTTTATGTGGTAATGTTAAAAATACCATTGTGATGGTCATCAACATCCATTTGATAGAGAGAGATTGGTTTTCTGTCAGTGCTCAAAATTAAAATTGAGGAATCTGGTTACTGCTTCATAGCAAATTATTGTACAGCTGATTTTTTGATAATTACTAATACTGGAGTTTAGAGTAATGATGAATCGTTGCATGAATGACACATACGGTCGCTATATAGTTACTAATATTATTAACTATTTTGTCATATTTTTTAAAATGGAAAGTTATGTTGAAAATTGTTTTCAATCTTCTTTAGATCTTAGTTCATACAAAAGCAAGCACTGCAGTCACAGTGAGAGTAAACTTACATTAATGCATGGTCACACAGAATCCATCCCCCAATGCCTAAATATATGCAGTCCTGTTAAACAGTTAACTCTTCCTGGTTCTTCAGGCATTTCTTGGACTGATTTCTTGGGTTTTATTTAAGGGTTTAACTCCATAAAAATTCCAGTGAGAGTATACTAACCATCCCAGCTAGTATTCTCATGTTAAAGAATTAGATTTGGGCTCCAGTGAATGTTCACATTAAAATTAATATCATCACACATGCATGCTGTAACATGGCCATGAAATGTATATATATGCGTAAGTTATTAGACTGTTATCATATGTTTCCATTGTATTGCATGCAGGACTAATATAATATGGGGATCAAATGGTATTATAGAAATTTAAAACATCATATTTACAAAGTTCCTGAATATATCACTTGTTTTCCCTGTATTAAAATTCCAGTTTTATAATGTCATGAATAAGAAGGAAAAAAATAGCGCATTGGCGAATACAGAATTGAAATATGGTAAAATATAGAGGAAAATAGCACCCAAGTGAGGGGGGACAGGGTTATTGACTTCACCCTTGAAACATTATTCTTGGCACTTGTGTTTTCTCAGAATAGCCTTAATGCCTTTTTACCATACTCTTTTGCATTTGCTCAACAGATTTAAGAGAGAAACCATATTACTATTCAGTTCAATTGTAGTTTTATTCCTAAACTGTCAAATCTCTTTATTATTATTATATTTACTTTCACAGATCCATAGCCACCTGAAAGAATACATTATCTTCTTCAGTGCCTTAACATATGTCATAGGTACCTACTTAAGAAAATGCAATTATTCAAACTGCTATGCATAATTTATTCACTGTACCATAATCCTTAATGTACCAATAAATTATATTTTTCACTGAAAATTTTGTGTATATTTCTCACTATATTTGACAACAGAATGTGCAAATCTGGTGAGACAAAAGAAAAATGATGTTGAGCCTTCATTTTATATTTCACTCTTCCATATTCTTAATTTGATTGCATAAGTCTGAAATCAGTATGTGAATTATTTAAATTAATATCATTATATCACCAGTATATTGAATTTAGTAACACTGCGTGATCATTTTAAAGAATGAAATGTAAAAATGGTATTAATCTTGATAACATTAAGATTACTTAATTGTGTGCACATGTATTGCTTTTTATGTTTTTCTGTATTATCTATATAATGTAATCGATAAAAGTTGAAGTGATGAAATATAACTACTGCTTAAATGATCTGTTCATGTATTTCATTCATTGGCAGAGGAGAATAGCCTGTGCAATTTGGTGTACTATGAATTGAAATAACCTATAGGTAGATACTTTTAAAATGCATTTTAAGGTAAATGATATGTTCATAATGAGAGACTAGCTGAATGAAATTGAAATTTATTGTACCAGTCATCAGATTTTACTTTCAATCACTGCATAAAAAGTTCTGAGAAATATTTTTAGTTATAAGAATTATTACAAACTAAGAGTATGTATTAAATACAAGAATAAATTTTATCAACACCCAGAAGCAGAATACGTTGTAATACATGTTGCACACTTTTGAGAAATAATTTGTGAAAGAGGGCATATTCATAGTCTATGTAGATACTAACACCTTAGAATAGAGATTACGAAAGACCTTTTTATAGAGCACAAGATATTGAAATATGTAGATATGTCCAATCCCATGTATTTACATTACAAAGAATATTCCATACTAAAATGGGTAAAAGTGGATGAGGTTTATATTATAACACAGAAATAAAGCTCACTTTTGCTTTATTAATATATGTGACAGATTCAATCAAGTTTTGGAAAACTTTCGTACATTTAAATTTTAACTTATTTCTTTAGCAAGTAATTCATGATTATGGGATAGTTGTGCATTAATTATAAATAGTACATAGTTACCTATTATTGTAAAATGGTAAGATTTATGAAGTTTCAGGTAAAATATTGAAGAGCATTGCTTGTTTTATATCAGAAGTAATTTGATAATCAGAAAAAACCAATTAGACATTTTAAAATTTTATAGTTATCTTCTATGGTAAGGACTGCAGTTACTCAAGTTTTCTTTGCATTTGGCACATGCTCAGGTAGTCAATTTCCATGGGAAATGACTACCTGAGGGGTTCAAAAAGAACAAAACATGCAACACTGTTCAATAAATAATGACCATATTTTTGTTAAAACATACCTTTACCCATTCTGCAAATTTTGATGATCCTCACAGTAATCTCAATTGGATGCAATTCACTTGTGCCACCTTTTTTTCCAGTCTTGGAAGACATGCAGGAAGCCATTTTTTGAGTCCTTCAAAATCATCTTGGTAGCCCTCACCACTGCTTCTGATAATGAATAACATTCCACAGAGGTGTTTCTTCATACTGGGAAACAGGAAAAAGTCACATGGAAGGAACAAACTTCAGATTGATTCTGGTTACATATTCAGAAACAGAAAAGTGGATGCAGGATGGTGATGGATTGTTGAAGAATGTGATAGAGGATAGAATGATGGGTAAAGGAGGAAAAGATTAGGCATGTTGGATGGAATTAAGGGAGGCAGAAAGTATGAAGAAAGGTTTGCTGTAATGGTGTGTCCATCAGAAACCTACCTTTACTGGTAGATTACCATTAATTCAGACAACTTTTGCGATGTGAGGTTGTGTATTACCATGAATCAATACCCAGCCTATTGCTTAGAAATGTGGCCTTGGAGAATTTTCAGTACATCCCAAGAGTGTGTCCCAATCACAGTTGTGTGCACTGGTACAACATGCTGATACACCATTCCCTTAATATCAAAAGAATGATATGACATTAACTTTACCAGCAGAAGTGGCCACTTGGGTTTTTTTTGTTGGTGATGCGAGTGATTTCCACTCGGACCTTTGGTTTTACTCTCAGAATCAAAATGATGCATCCAAGGTCTATCCACAGGGATAACCTTAAAAAAAACTCATCTTGCTGTAATATCAACTTCAACTGCAAACAAATCTTCACATGAACATTCTGCTGTTTGGGTACGGTCTCAGAACCCACTGTACACAATCATGAATTTTTTTAAATATATCTGATAATGCTCTTAACGTTATCCAACCATCTCTCTTTCAATAGCAGCAGTGGTAAGTTAGAGCAGTGACTGACGCTCCAGGCCCACCTTCCTTTGCAATTGGTTGTCTGTCTCTTTAAACCATATTTTAGCTGTGCTATAGTGAAGAACAGACTCTCCATAAGCCTCCTGTAGTATTACATAGGCTTCAGCTGACGATTTGTTCAGGCCAAAGCAAAATTTAAATGCAGCATACTGCCTCCATCCTTCATTGTTGCCGTATGCGAATTGAAAATGTTTCAACTTGCAATGGCTGCCGCAATACTGGAAGTCAAATCAATTTAACTTGTACCATGTACACTTTAAACATTAAGCTAACTATATAACATAAAATTAAATTTTTGCACAGTAAATTACGGGAGTAAAAATATATATGATCATTCTTTATTGAACTCTCATTAAGGGGGAACAAATAAAGAGCCCTCCCATGCCGTTTTACTGACTTCCAGTAAGATGGCTTCAATAACCTTAATACTGAACATTACAGAGGTAAAAAATAGGCTTTTGGTGCAGCCTTTACTCTTTAATTATAAAACAAGACAACAGGTATCCTCATAATACTGCAGAATTTTATTTACAAAGTATTCTAGGCAGCCTTAAGGAGGCCAATAAAATGCCATGTTTCATACATGAAACTCACAATGTTATTGACATAGTATGATCTTTGCTTTTCACCTGAGTAAATACAAAGTTTTACCATTTGAGATATGTTAAAAATCAAAAATTATACTTTCACAGATGTCCATATGCTATTTGTCAGGGATGTGGATGTATGTGAGAAAAATCTTCTTAGAAAGTGTTCCAGATCATTTACATGTTGAATAATAATGAAAGTATTTCCCAGACACAAAATCATTCACATCAACGATGCATAATTAAATAATGATACACAAAATTGATCAACACTCAATACACAATTCTGAATTTTCTTTCTGAAACTATATAAATAAAAATACTCATACACTGCAATATCTTATTGCCCTAATTAAATTCACATTCATTTTACCACATTCAACAATAATGAATAACAGTAGGCTTAAAAATACAATTTTATGAGTGATTTAGCTGGATGTCATCCAAACAATGGATAGTTGGATGAGATCATTCAAACTGAAGTCCAACATTAACATTCACCAATATAAACACTTGTACAAACATGTCAATTAACAGATATTCAAAATATAATATTTAATCTTTGAGGGCTAAGCAAATAAAAAAACACTTCATCACTTTGATGAAAGGAAGTAAAATTTAAGAAAAAAATGAATAAGGGTAATACATATATAGTCATGGTCCAAATCTCCATAAAACATTCTCTACTGACATACCTCTTTATGTCAAGCACATATGGCAAACACAAATGGCCATGTAATAATGTTAACGCAAGTCATTGGTATAATGATTTACCACCTTTCTATAATGAATTCCTTATGGTCATAATACAAAAAATGAAAATGTACACATTTTTCAGTGCCTAAAAAAAATTTTTCTTTGTAAACTAGTCACAGCAAACTTTTCGGATAAGCAGGGAAATTAAGTACATAATAAAACTAAGAAAATTGAGATACTTTTTTTCAAAACAGCTTTGTATGACATGGTGGTTAATTGATGTCTATGGAAATTACTAGCCATCAAGAGAAAAAAATGAAAATTGAATCAAACCAAGAAATATGATGCACAGTTTTTTTTCAATTCTTGGGGAGTGGAAGGATTAGAAGAATACGAAAATATGGCAAGGATTAGATGTTTAAGAATATTCAAAATACAAAAAATAATGATGAGTGGTTTATTCTAAAATTTTAAAAATCAAAGATGATTGGAGATTTCATAGGAAGGACAGGGTGGGAAAGAGAAAACATTGAGGGAGTCAGAAATAAAGGAGAAAAGAATAATTAAACAAAATAAAGAAAAGGGCATTCATTGGGGGATGAATAAGATGTTTCTGAAAATGTGATCATGGCGAATGATCTATGCTGGTGAGAATAATGGTGACCACTTCTTGAAATGTTTATGAGACCCGGTGTCACAGAGCTAATTAATGCCCTATTTTTTCTTCATATTTTGTAGTTAAACTTTTAAATGATATTTAACTTCTTTAAACAAGACTTAAATAAAGTTTTAACACCTCAATAAAAATATTTAAAAAAATTCACTCATCCACATCATAATTAATCAAATATTCAGCAAAAACATAAAAATAAAATAAATGATAAGGAGCATACCCTACAATATTCTTCAAAGTAGTTATTTCACTCAAGTGATAAAAGAAAGAAAAGATCCTGACAGTAAAATGTGAACAGTCTGACTTGAAATATCTAGTGCTTCACATTCTACCAACAAGAGAGAAGGAAAAAGAATTCACAGCAACATTTTTGTCCACACCCACTGGTGTACCACAAGAGATCATCCTAGTATGGGGGTGGACGGTGATGGTAATGCCCTTGCGGTCCCTGGCCTGGTACAGTACCAGCTCCCATTTGTCCAGGCTGGTTTCCAGGATTTGTCCCATTCAGCTGACGCTGAAGGTGTGCGACTAAAGCAGGAGTTGGTCCACTCGCTCCCCCAGCACCCGCCTGAAACCAAAGAAAAAACTATTATCACAGAAGTTCAAGCCATAGTGGTGCCAATGATGGATATTCCTGGTAGTGCAACATGAATTAAATTAGGCATTAGAATAATTATGTAATGTGTAGATGACATGTTCCAAATATTACCAAAATTATGGTAATTTACAGAGGTTGTGGTATGCTATGAAAATTACGAAAGTAATTTACATAAGTTAGCGTGGTAATATTCAGCTTTACTGATGTCCAGATATGACAACCATGATTACACTGGTTGTTGTACGACGACCCTAAAAAGAGATGTTTCGCACTCCTCAGAGAATTTCAATTGGTCATGAAAAGGTTTATGCAGGAAAGAAATGCAAAGGCCGGTGTGGATGAGAAACAAGAGAGAGGGAAACTGGAATTTACCTGTTGCTGCTGCTGTTGCATAGCCATCATCTGCTGACGAAGGCGTACAGCCTGCTGGAATTGCTGAGGTGTACCCTGCCCTCCGGTTTGTTGCATTGTCTGTTGGGTGGGACGCCCATACTGAGAACCTACCACTCCACCACTACCCTGAGTGCATGGGACACCCTGAGCGCCAGAACCTGGAGCTCCCATTGTCACATTGGGAGCCTAGACATGCAAAAAATAATAACATCACACACAAATTCAATTCCACTGAGAAGGCACTACATAATGCGCAAATCTATCACTCAGGGATTAAATATGTGCAGTAGGTCCACTGCTTAAGTGTGACTATTAAAAATAATCTTGCATGAATTTGAAAAATAATTTGGACTTTCACATTAAAATACAAAAATGTGCTCCATGGCAAGGGTTTTCTTGATGATGCTTTGCAAGGTTCAGAATTTCAATTATGTTTTCCAAAATCTGTCAAGAATGATCAGACAGGGTTTTCAATTGAGAAACTGAAAATGCGATGGGAGTATTTTTCTCAGTTAAAGTAATGCTGCTTCAGCGACAATTTTTTAAAATACAAACATGCAAGCAGGCAGGGGTACTGGAAAAGGAAAACAGCACAATCACACTACATTAAAAATGAAAAACACATGTGAAAAAAGAAAAAAACATGAATTTCCAGACTTTGGCAAAACACAATGGCAATAAAATAACACAATCACCAATAGGTTATGGGTAGATGATTAATACTGAGGAGTTTTCAATTAATTAACCTTGAACCAATTTTATCTCTTTATACCAGTAAGGCTTTGTTCACAAATGACATCATACAGTTAGGGAGCGGGAGATTGAGGCATCCGTGACATCACAGTTTCCTAGAAAAATGATCCAAATAAATTGTAATATATTGAAATACAGTTAATCGTCGACTTACAACTGACCAAACTTACAAATGCAAAACTACTGAGGACACCCATAACAAGGGTTACCATATTATTATGTTCCAAAATGGAGATTTGTATAGTTTTCAAGTGACTAATACTAAGATCAAATCGGGATGTTGTTTATAAAATTTAAGGTGAACTATTGATGCTTGATTATTTTATTCCTTAAATGTAATTGCAAAATAAAGTTATTACTTACAGCTGTGGTGGTGGTTTTTGTATGCATAAAAACTATGGAGTACTGCATTTGAATCTCGTTGCTTAAGTAGATCGCTAAGTTGATACATTGTAGTGTACATAATTAAATTTTCAGAGCCTATGTCACTCCCATTCACAAGAGCAGAAGCAAACAAGGTCCTCAAAAGTTCTGACAAATACTCTGAACATCCCTATCATGCAAAATTCTTGACCACATTATTGTAAGCAATATCGTCATGCACTTCCTGGATAGTTGTAGTTTTTTCACAAACTCTCAAAATGGGTTCCAAAATAGTAGATCTAGTGAAACACAACCTGGTTTATTTATCCATGGCATTCTCAAATCGGGAGAACCAAGAAAACAAGAACATACTGTAATTCATGGATTTCAAAAAATCATTCAATCGTGTAAAACATAATAGGCTAATATACAACTGTGATTATGTGGCATTAATGAAAGACTGGTGAATTGGATTCACCATTTTTTCTTTGAGCTGAAACAGAAAATAATAATTGATGGAGTTAAATCTGATTTTGCGCACGTAGCCTCTGGGATCATGCAGGGTAGTGTAATTGGCCCCCTCCTTTTTCTTTTTTACATAAATGACATTAACTGAAGAATTTCTTGCAATACCAGATTATTTTCCAACGATATGGTCATCTACTGGAATGTTAATAATAGCTCTGACTATGAGGCTCTCTCTAGTGATTTCAACAATATTAATCCTAGTATGAGGAATGGGGTGTAAAATTATATTTGAAAAAGTGTGCAGTGATGAAATTTTGGGAAAAGAAATCCACAGACCCTTACAATTATAGACTTATAGGGGGGGAGTAAGAAAAAGAGACCAAGTAAAATAACTGGAAGTCACTCGAATATTACCTAGAACTAACATGGGGTAACATGGTGTCATCTTGTGAAATAATAAAGTCGACATCATATGCTATCTCTGTTTTCAAGGGGGATTTTGGTTGGGAATCACTTTTTAGTCTAGCTTGAGAGTGTTTTCTTTCTGAGTGACTTCTTGGAAGGAAATATTTTTTTTCCCAGGAACCAAATTTGGTATTTCATTAGGGGTGAAAAATCAAATCAAATTAAAAGGTAGGAAATATTTTAAAACAACAAAGATGATCATTTACCACAATTTAAGTGAAAGGGGACATAAACTACATAAAGTAATTTACAGTGAATTCAGTGAGGTTGTATGTTTGCATATACCAATGTGATATTTGGGTGATTTAAAAGGTTAAAAGCTGGAAAAATAGGGCAAATACATTACAGACAGCAAAAGGGTAATCATAGTGTACACATTTTAAAGCATTTTTCTTAAAACCCTTAGGATGTTCAACTATAGGAAAGTGTCTTATGTCTGCTATTAGGCCTGCAAAGAAGGAAATAAATGCCACTGACCTCCAGATGAAGATACTCAAACAATATGAAGGAAGAAAGAAAGTGAATGCCATCACATATGACTTTCAGTTACCAAACTCTTCTGGGTAAACAATTTTGAAGTAAAAGAAATGATTTGTGAATCTGTAAATGGTTCAGCACTCATGTGATCAACAGTAATAACAAAACAAAGTACAGGACACATACACGAAATGGAAAAATTATTCCATCTTTGGATGGAAGTTCAGATACAAAAGTGGACACCCATAAGTCTTTTAACTGTTCAGCCAAAGGCTATACTCAATTTCAAACTTTGAAGAAGCATGCCAGTGAAGACTACACTGAAGAATTTGTAATAAGTACAGACTGCTTCAAGGGATTTGAACTTCATTATGTTTGAGTCACTGGAGAAGCAGCAAGCGCAGATGAGGAAGGAGCTCAAAAGTTTGTTGAAAGTCTCAATGAAATAACTACGGAAGAAGGGCCAAACAACCAGAGCGTTGTGGAGTGGCCTCCGTAAGTTGTGGAGGCAATAGCATGGTGAAAGGGTGATTTGCCGTATCCAAGATTTGGGGAAAACCCCATACGCCAACAGAAAATACGACACAGTAATGATAAAAGGTGGAACTATGGTGTGTGAAAGAGGCCAAAAGCAGAGTTAGGTAGGCATTTAGTGTACGAGGATCATCCATAAATTTTTTGTCTTTGAGGGGGAAAAAGCTTTCGTGTGTTTAACAGCCCTTCTCTACATAAGATCATAGGAACCATATACACGAGCAATGAAGGATCTCATTGTGCTTCCATGGCATGCAGGCGGATTCAGATGTACACCCTATTTCCAGCTAAAGGTTCAAAATTTATGAACCCCCTTGTATTGTTTGAATAACAAACACATGCTTATTGTAACAACTATCCCTGAAAAAACCATGAAATATGAAAAATAAAGTAAGGATTGTGAGAGGCATAGATCAACAGAAACATACAGATCATTGGAAAATGGTATTCGTAGTGTGCACCCAGCATACTGCAGCAGTACTCAGAGAAGTCTCTGAAGAATAAATCTAGCTTGTCATATTAGAAATTACTTCATTTTTTCAGAATTTTAAAATGAGTATGATTTTTTTCCACAAAAACCTGCTATGACCAACTTTAATTTTATAAATTTATATCCATAAATTAAGCAAATGTTTAATATTTCATTATAATTTACAGAATATTAAGGGTGAAAAAACAACAGTCCATTACTGTGGAAAATGCCAGTTCTGAACTGGGATAACATTAGGAATAGCAATATTTCAGAGAAGTGGACATCATGCAACTAACACCTCAGCTAATAAAAAAGTCAAAATTCACTGATCATTAAAAACCTAAAGAAATGAAAATGAAAGGGCAAAGTAATGTTACCGAAAAGAGCGAATGAGACAAAATTGAAAATTTTCGTAAAATTTAACAGTATCTTCCAAAAGAGAAACTATCTTCTGGTATCATTTACGATGTAGGTAATGAAAAAGACTAGATGACTAGTAACTGATGATGGTTTTTGGTCACCTTATGGGTCATGCCCTTCCCATGGACTACAACCTTGATGTGGTGGGAGGGCTTGCATGTTCTGAGGGCCCCTAGAGCAGTGATGGTGGGAGCATGAAAATTGCTCCCGGTAGGGTCACCCATGACAGATAGGTTGAAGGGTAGGACCCAGACGAAAGGTAGTCCATGCAGTGTCTGTTTCTCAGTGAGGCGGTTGCAAAGGCGTCTGATCCCAGTGGGGCGGCCATTTAAGT
>LYUA01000593.1:216046-237501 GCA_002093875.1 Calopteryx splendens | reverse complement strand
GCCAATTTTTTGGTCCCATGAACTTCGTAATAACGAGAGTCTACTGTAATACTGTTCTGTTGGCTTCATATAAAATTTTCAGTTAATGTGCCATGTAGTGTAATTGTGCTTAGACACCAAAGGAAATTACAAACACATACAAAACATATGCAGTCTCAATAGGTAGATTAGAAATGAATAGCTGATGTACTTCATGAACTACGAAACCAATTACTTACAGCATCAGTGAAGTGTTGAAACACCTAGGACAAGTGAAATGAGTGAGCTATTCATCGAACTATAAGCTGAAGAATCACAGAGTAACATTGCTACTGTATCTGCCCAAATGGAAGCCAAACACCACAAATATTTCCAACATTTTTTTTGGAAAAAATTAATTATTGAAGATTTTATGTTGAAGCATACTGTTTTATTAAGGTTTAATGTGAAATGCTGTGGTATAGATATATGGGGTTTAAAAGTTGAATTTAACTATTTATACTACCTTTATTGTGATCACCCATACCTGTAGGATTCTACATGACGTTGTAGTTGGTTGATCTATTATTGCCACCTAATATTGCAATGGATCACCACACAGTGCACATTAGTTCAATTAGCATACAAAAATTCTGTACTCTGAGAGATTAACACTCTTTTTGGGAGCAAGTCAAAGGTAGAAGGGCTCAAGATGTTCCTCTGTTTACCGTTACCACCTTGATTTTAATCCAGCAATATAATTCCATATTCAAAAGCAAGTCACACTGCACCCTTGTATGAGTAAAATATTGAATCCAATTGCTTCATATTGTCCTCTCTTCACATATGGTATGGATAGGGGTCACCTGTTGCATGATGGAGCTGTTAAGGCTGCGCCGATTATCGTGATAGGGTGATAGCTATACCTCTTATTATGATTCAGTTCATAATTTAGGCAAATCCATTACTAGCAATATATCTTGGAACCGTCATGTTAATGATGTCTGAAACAAAGTCAATGCATCCCTCCACCAGCTAAAACTGCAAAAGCATTTACTCCCTATCCCCACCTGAAAAATGTTGATCTCCACACTGATATTTCTTTATCTTTATTATTGTAGAAATGTCATTAATGATATCTCTCAAGAAAAAGAACTAAAACTACAAAGATTACTTCATTCCTGAGCAAGATTTGTGTTAGACCTCAGAAGGGATGCTCATATATCTCTGCACCTGCTTAGCTTAGGCTGGTTAATACTTTACAACAGAAGGAAATACCTCTTAGGCACTTAACTTTTTACTCTATTTCGCACGGGTATTCCAAACTTGTTTGTTTGGAATACCCGTACAAATTAATTGGAAATGTTTAAAACTATTTCAGCTGTTTCAAATAAGGTTTCTCACCCGACCAAGTTTCCTTACATTATCCAATACCCCAAATTAATCTATCGCATTTGCACAAATCTAAGAAAAACCTGATATTCTAAGACAACTCCCCTTTTTCACAACTTCACAAGGGAAAAAAGCTAAGAGGTATTTGTAACATTGCTCTAAATCATATGCATCAAAATTGTTTCAGTTTATAGCGTGATGGCAGTAATGCTTTTAACAATCCAGTTTAGGTGAATTGTAACCATAAGGGTGTGATCATGATTGAATTGTTCTATCTGAATTGATCTATAAAAATATCAGTACAATCGTTACATTACACATTTTTAGAGCCAAGATATTAAATCTTGAAAATTATTACTCATGTTCAGTTTTATCCCAAAAATGTTGTTTGAAAAAGTCAGTATACATGGTAAGCTGTTTGAAGACAAGCACATAATAAATAGCCTTTTAAAGAAATATTCAGAAGACAACGATGCTTTGACAGGAGAATGCTCAAAAGATTTTACTAGATGATAACATGGCTCACCAGGTGCTGGTGCCATCTGCTGAGAGTAATACTGCTGCTGATTTCCTTGAGGTACAACTGGTTGCTGAGCTCCTGGTTGACGTTGCATCTGGGGCTGTCTCACTTGCTGTTGCTGTGCAGGTTGTCGTTGTTGCTGAACCTGTTGTACTTGCCGCTGTTGTTGCTGTTGCTGGACATTTGCCTGTGGTGGCCATTGATGTGGTGGAGGAGGCTGGGCATTGTATTGTCCTCGACTTGGATCAAATCCCATGTGGTTACCAACAGTTTGTTGAAATTGCTACATTGAAAATAGGAAATTTTGTTAATGCCATCCTACTAAAACTGTAATGAATCACGAGAAATGAATATGAAAACACTTTAATTTTGTGAAAAATAAAGATTCAGAATATTTCAATATGCTGCAACATATAATCAAGTACATGAATAGGAAAGGATTTTTAACTACATATTTTCACCTTTCAGGGACATATTTTCTTTTAAAAACACTAAATGATTTTTACTGCCTTTAATTGAAAATCATAACATGTTAATGACTTGCATTTTTCCTTGACCTACTAATAAATATTGCTAATTTATTTTTTGTTAGAAGTAACCCACGAACTATTTTCCTAAATAAATTTTGATACATAGACCTCAACCTGAAAACATACTCTTTGCCATCCATCAGAGAGGTAAATGTGATAATGATTCTGAATTTTATGAATGACCAGAGTATGCTACTAGTGATCATAGAGAAGTGATTATGAATTAGGGTGGTATCAGTATAATCTTAGTGACTTAAGATAGAATAAATTACTGGATGAAACCAACACAAATATTAAGGGAAACTTTCCAGCAATAAACTCTGTTATATACTGGCAATATCATTTGAGGCACAATTCCTACTTTTCTTTTGCTTTCCAGACAATTAACATCACTGAGTTTAGGAAATGAAAGTATTTACCCCAAGTACAGATTAAGAGGGTTATAATTAGTAGTCAAATAGGCAGAGTGTAATGAAAATCCTTTGAGCAGTTTGAGGAAACATTACATTAATATTATACAGCTTTCTTCAGAGATTAGATTTAAAGTGCTTCAGAGACTGAGGGCATTTAGTAAAGCAAACTCACCTCAAGAAAATTTAGTGTATGCCAAAACAATAAACATGCCTAATGGAGGATTTGAACATGTGACCTATGGGGCAGCTGGCAAGCAAATTTCATACTTCCCACAGGTATTTAATATGTGAGGCAATAAAATAAACAATTTCAACCAAAACAAATTATTTTGAGTATCCTGTATAGGGGTAGATTTAAATATTTTAAAAAATCAAAGGAAGAGTTAACTTCTCAGAAAGTATCACCCCGATGCTAAAAATTGAAACTGGAAATCTATTTTAAAAGTGGCTTTAGTTTTTTATTACTTTGGAAACAAACAATATTATTTATGGACCAAGAGTAAAATTTGTTCACACCTGCATTGAGGCATCTGAGGTGTTAACAGCAGGGACTCCAGCACGGAGGTGAGCAGCAGCCGTCCCTGGATGAGGTGGTTGAGGAGGGGGCGGGGGCAGAGTAGGTTGTGGACGACCTTGTTGGGCCACAGCATTTGCTCCAGCCTTTGACCTCCGTCTCCTAGTAGGTTTGGCTCTTTTCGAAGGCACAACAGCTGCGGCCGTTGAGGCCATCCCAGGAGGAGCCCTTGCAACACCCCCAGGACCTAATGCTCCACCTACAACATCTGCCATTGGAGCACCACCAGGACCAGAGGGTGTACCTCGATTAGGTGAATGACCTGAGTCTGGTGTTCCAGCATCTGTTTCTTCCTTAGGCCTGATACAGTATACACAGAGACACTGAAAAGATAGTAAGCAACCAAAATTATTGTACCCACCTATCAAATTGACCATCATTCACTAAAACAAAGTGATTTTCTCAATGTGAGGGATGTAGTTTACTTTGATCTCTATTGCATAGGAATTAATAGAGCTAAGAACCCTGTTTTGCCATAAAACACATAAAATTAAGGCATATTTCAACGTGAACAAATGATCACACTTTTGTCTTCCTAACTCGAGAACTTATTGAATTGATTTTTTTAATACCAAAGTTAAACACATAATCAGAATTTTTTTCTTTTTAAAGCAAAGGTTTTTAATATAGAAATTGTAAGTAGTAAAACTTCATTGAATCTGAGAAATTCTCTTGGGGGGGGCTTCTTCTTTTGCATGAACAGTAGACTCTTGATTAGCTGGGGTCAGGTTAATATGGGCATGGGATGTTCTAAAAAATTGTTCTATTTTAAGCACAAAAAAATATGGATTCACCAATGTCCCTTGAAAAACAATGTGCAAGAGCCAACTGAATTTAGATGTTAAAAACAGGGTAACCCATAATATGACTGATAAAAGATCACACGATTTGAGGAGCACATTACGTTGAGGATGTACTGGAATTTTATTATTCTGGGTAATGTTTTCCTGTTTATTGTAGATAATCAAGTGCCTAATGCCGACACCTAGATCAATGTTATGTACATTAGCCTGTAACAAAAATCTTACCATTTTTTCTCTTGGAGGTTCTGGGTCTTCGACTGGCAATGGAGGTGGATCCAGGAAGTGTGATGGGGAGCGTAGAAGTGAATGTGTGTGATACCTGAGTAACCTGTGTGTGTCTTCGTACCACAAAGGTCGCCTTTCCACCCTGACTGCACCAAACCATGCCCAGGATAGAGGGGCTGGGTTTCTGTGGCCTTCAAGTAGATCCCATGGAACCACACGGAGCTTTTCAGCTACTTGTAGCCCCTAAGGATGCAATTCAGCATATTGAAAAGAGTTTTAATCAGTTTGACAGCTCCATACAGCACCACAACTATTAGAATATTCTTAGATTGAACACTTGAAACATGGATCTTAAATTGAAAATAGTAATGGGACATCTTTGATCACAACTTATTTCCATATCATTTTTTAATTGTATCATAAGAGAAACTGCAGGAAATGCTGCAACAGTAATTTTAATAGTCAACCACTGGTGTGCGTACAGATGCGAGAATTTTATAACGTAAAAATCATTTATCTGGACTGGGATTCGAACTTGGATCCCTCAATCTCTGGCCAAGTGATTTAGTCAGTTAAACTAGCCAGGAGTCCAATGCCCATGTAGGAAACTGTGTTTTGGATGCCTGGGTAGCTTAACTAGCTAAAGCACTTGGTCAGAAATCAAGGGACCCTGGTTTAAATCCCAGTCCCAGTTAAATGACTTTAATGCTGAGCAATTCTCATGTTTGTATGCATCATAAGAGCTCATGTTGACTATGTGCACTACAAAAAAGAATATTCAGATGCAAAATTATTACTCAAGAATGCATTTTTACTTGTTTTTTGTCAATTGAATCAAATCCAGCGATCTTGTTTCCTTTGGTGTCCGTAAGGAGCCCAACTGGTTCACAAGCAACTACTTCCCGAGTTCTCTTAGGAAGAGGTAGAAGTTGTCTTATGTGCCGAAGGGATGGGGAAGCTCTGTCTCCTAGTTCCTATAAAACAATAGAAAGTACATGCAGATTCCTTAGATAAAACACATATGATCAACATTATTTTCAGTTGTAATTAAAAAATAAATAAACATGGATGTATTAAATGCTTAACTAAACTACTGGAAAAAATTTCTAGAAATTTCTCAAGATTTTCTAAAATTAAGTAATTTGAATTCATTTAAGTTCATTCACTTTCCATAACAGTATTTTCTAAAAGGAAAATAAAAAATTCATCATCAAAGTATTCAGCGGGGCAAAACGTATACCCATGATTGTACAAAGTTCATCATTAATTATTAATTTTACCTTTTTCAGCTTTTTGATCAGATTTTGGTAATGCTTTTTATTTTCATCACCTTTCTCCGACTGTGAATCGGATACCAATGTTGAATGTATGAGAGTTGATAGCATGTCAATAACTGTGGTAAAAAGCTCCCTGCAGGACAAGTAAAAACAATTGGATTATCATTTTGCATTAAAATATGACTTAGCAATTCAGCCATAGGAAACTGAAGACTCACGCATTATTGTTGAGATCAACAACTCCATGGGATACAAGCTGAACTAATAGTATAGCCCAATCAGTGGTGGTAGTTGTATTGCGCCGTATAGTATCAAACATTCCCCCAACCAAAGAAAATCGCAAACGAAGAGCATCCTGCATCAAGACTCTGCTCCGTGTGTCTAGACCGTCAGTGTTGCACAGTCTTTCCTGAATGTGAAATGACAGGAAGCTAATGATAATTATTGCAATTTTGGAAAAAGAACAATAACATATAATGATTTAAGTACATCGCAATTTTATAAAAGAAATGGATTTTATCCTAATGAACAGAGCAAATTCTGGAAAAAAATCATCTAAAACATACTACATCATTTAGGGTTACCATAGCAAAGTGAAAAGAAAAAGTTGTACGAGTTGTATGTAATATATTACTATTTGATTAATGAACATGGCCATATTTGAGTACCAGCTAATTATTCTTATACCTTGACTAGTTATATTTATATTGAGAACAGAATGAATTACTAAAATTATTACCCTAAATACCTAAATCACATTGGAACAAAATTTTCCATTAAAACAATTTAGCATCACTTCCAAACTGGAGGCCATAGCTCACTTTCATAAGTCAATGAGTGGCATCAGTCACTGTGATCAAATATGTCATATTACCCTATTAAGACCAGTAAGTCCAAAAATGTAACAAGAAATTAGGAGTACACATACTTCACCTCATCTTGGTGAATAGCTATTTCCTCTACCCTAAAACCCATCCCAATTCTACTACACGATTTTCACCAGTCCGTCATAAAAACCCTCCACAGCCCATACTACTCAGAACCCATCGCTAACATTCGTCAGAATACTGAATTTACATTTAAATCATGTCCTATCAAACGGACATGTTTGGGAAACCTATTTATTTAATAATAAATTATTATTAAATAGGCCATGAAAACTATCAGATGACAAAATACAGCAATACTATATTACAGCTAAAGCTTTAAAATTGCTCTCATGGATGGTAGAAACACAACTACGCAACAGGTTAGAAACACAATTATCACCATTATATGTCACACAAGTATTTAGAAAATAGATTAATGGGCTGATTATCATGCCATTTTTCTATTTCTTATCATTCTAATGATCTTTGAATCTGTGCTTCTAAAAGCTAATGATATGAACATTGCATCACATCATGTATACATATAGCTTTTTCTACTGTAAAATTAATTTAAAAAATAACTGATTAAACATCCCTTACAGCTATTAAACATATATAAACATACAGTTTATTGCTCATTTTTGAGTGAAGCACTTACGTCCTTTGAAAGAACAAGGAACTGATTAAGTTGTGAGTGTAGAGAAGCCAGAAGGCCCTCACGCTGATCATCTTGACCCCCGAGGCATGTGAGGACAAGGGAAAGGAAAGGCTGATGGCTGAGCAATGAGGAACCTCTCCGTGCACCTCTCTCACGATCTCTCCCTCGTGAAGACCAATTCCCACTCTCTAATACTTGTCCTATGCAGGATATAAACACAATTATGACAATAATATCTTACACAAGCTGTAAAATCAGGATTCCACTGCATTTATTAAAATCTATTGAGTAATTCACCCTCATACTAAACCAAAAGCTTTAGGTTTTAGTCTTGAGCCAGGGTGTTGTGCAAGCAGTAGTTGGGATCACTCATAATATTGAGGGATCACTATGGCTGTAATATGCAGGGTTTGCTTAAACTGATTGATTTTACAGATAAATAAAATACATGTATGTGTACAATCAAAGAACAGTTATTTTAAGTCATCTATTTCACTGATTCGTTCTCCTTATTGAAACAACTACATTTCCATCCAGAGGTCACCTCCTCAAGAGGTAATTATTTACTGGGCACAGGGAGGGACAGGGAATAAATCAGATTCAAATGTAGGTACTTGAAGAACCCAGGCAGCTGGAGATAGGGTATTTTAATACCCATACATCTGAGTTTTGACTCCACTACCATTTAGCATTCACTATGTATTATTTTTGGGGTGCTAGGGAAGCCTAAGGCAACAGCATACATGGATGGCTTAATATATTTTACTTTTACTTGATGCATTATTTGTAAATTTGAATTAGCATGTAAATATTGTAAGACATGGGAAAATGATACATTTAGACCATGATGAAGGAAGTCAATTATGACAAAGAAACTTCTAGGTCACGTTTTGGACCAACATAATCCGTGGATACTTATGTAGGGTTGAAGGATATGAGGATGGAATGATGTGGGTTAGGGAATGCTTGAGCATCACCACTCTACTACAATATAACTTAGTGTCAACATGTATTTTTGGTTTGACATAAGATATGCTCAACCATACCATCAAAAAGAAAGCTTCATCTTTGTGCTTACTACTTACCCAAATACACCTTGTATTTCTGATTTTCAACTCATGTTCAAAATGGACAATAGTTATTAGCATCCCTAATGTATTTACCCATTGACTACGCTCTTTTAATAATCACAATGGAAAACTATTTATTCCCTCAAAAAACATGACATACCTCATACCTCAAGTGTTCCTGGATTTTTCTTTGATGAAATTTAACGTCTTTCTAAAATGCAGCAAACTCCTGATTATCAGGCCTAATGACTGCTCAAGGATGCATGGATAATTGGAAAACACATTACTAATTGATTAGGCTCCTTCTAGGTTTCCATCCCCGTAGTATCCCACCAAAATGAATAAACCCCCAAAGAAAATGACCAGCAATGCTGCCACAATCATGAGTAAACATAAGAAATTTCATTTTATTTCTATGAATGCGGCATACTATTTGTACCCTGATCCATGATTCCCAATTCTTTTGCCAGTTTTCTATCTGTTTCACTTTGTGTTTACAATGAATGGCATCAAGTCTTTGTTTTTTCAATATGAGCACAAACTTTCTTTTCGTAACCATTTTCCACTGTCACAGTACTTCTCAAACATAGAGCAATTTAATTCCATCTTACAAACCCTGACCCGAGTGATAAAGTCAGCATGAGAGAATGGAGCTTTTGTCTTCTCCAGCCTGAGAAAATTACAAATGGGATCCAATTGATTGGAGAGAGCAGGGTTAAATGTTATGTAACTAAGCAAAAGAAAAATGTTCTCACAGAAGGACAACAAAACGTTGAAGCACTGAGTGTAATTGGGGATGTCAGCATTTCTCCAGTAGCAATTTAATATTGTACTAATATTGTAAAGTTTAAAGGTTGTATTAGTCTTTTAGTGTTTCTTGTACATAATAAGTGTAAAAGATATAATTACTCTAATTTTTTAGAAAAATAACAAACAAGTTATGAAGTAATTTTCTCATCAGGACCAACAACTCATTGTATTTTTTTACATGAATAGCAAATGATTCATTAGGGTTGTAATTATGTAACAAGAATTTTTAACAACATATTGATTAAAATTTTTTTTTCACAATTAGAATATATGGTATTTGATCAGCCTCACTCTCAATCACAAAGTCATACTTTTACTTGCACATACATTTACTTGAGACTGGTTCATTTCACCGAAAGCTGAAACTTTTCGACAAACTGCACACCGGACACAGTATGACTAGCTACACTGCACCTGGACGAACCCCAACCTCACCTGAATTTGCCTTGTCTTTACCCCTTTACTCCTCTTTTTTCAATCTTTGGAATTTGCTGCCGATGCAGAATGACAGAAAATTATTCTATTGGTACATGGCTATCTTAAGATACATAAAAACAATGTCAGGAACTTGGAATTTATTCTCTTCTGCAGACAGATATACTATTATGCACGGCCCTTCTGGTTTACAGGTAAAAAAACCCATTCAATTGGCCTCCACTCTAATAGCACTGCCGGTACACATAATCAAATAGTGATGCAAAGGTAATCTCCAGCCTTGATCATGCATGCATACTCGGCAGTTACTTAATGTATGTAATTCAGAATTGAATAATATTAATTCTTCATTTTCAAAGCATGAGAGAAGATTTTGAAAGAGTAACACATATGAATAATGAAATTAATGATGTTTTAATCCACTGAGTTTATTAATCGTCACTGTCCTGTAAAATTTCACCTACATAGCCATACTTGTGTTATAAATGAAAACTCAGTGGATTAAAACATCGTTAACTTCATTATCCATAATGAACTTCCACAACATTACGCCGGAAAGAATTGTCATCAGTAACACATATGTTCAGATAAATCATTACGTTCATTAGCAGAGCAAAAATGATATATAGAAAGGTGTACTATGCTTTGCATTCTATTAAAGACAGTGTACATTACCGGACCTCTTCCCCACAGTGAACAAAGTTGGACAAAAAAAAATTCAAAATTTTGCTGTCCAATAAATCAAGAACACAGATGACACACCGAACTTGAAAATTGAGAATGACTGATAAAACATTTTTCATATTGATTTTACAAACCTGCAACTCGCAGAACTCGTCCCTGAACAGCACCAGGAAGTTTTGACACAAGAGGAGCCACTAGCCACATTGAATTAGCTTTCCCAGCATCAGAACTGAAAAAAAGTCAATTTACCTTTAAGAGTGAAAAATGGGCTTGCATCTTAAAATATGTACCAACTCACAAGGTGCAACTCAATTTAGTGCTATTATATATTTGGTTATGTTTAAAAAATTCTCACTTTCTCCATATGTATAATGGCAAGTGTGAAGGTATTGACTCTAATTCTTTTACTTTCAAATATAGTATAATTGAAAGTTTTTTGCTCAACTGGGTCACTAAAGTTAAACCATATTGAGTAGTTCTTTTAGTAACTTCAGGGATGACTTTGTATAAGTGTCTAATATCTATTAATGAAGTTAACTTTGTGCATTTCCACAGGAAATGTATTTACTGCAACCAGTTTCACCTTGATAAGGCATTGTCTGGCA
This sequence comes from Calopteryx splendens, assembly GCA_002093875.1. NCBI lineage: Eukaryota > Metazoa > Arthropoda > Insecta > Odonata > Calopterygidae > Calopteryx > Calopteryx splendens. Next base: position 226,678 of record LYUA01000593.1, on the reverse strand, counting down.
CATTTTTAAAGGATCTCTATGGTACATATACATACACAGGTTGACAAGTGTTGGTGACAGATAGGAAAGGGAGATAAAGGTGGGGGAAGAGAAACATTTCCTCATTACATTTACCCATTCCTAACCCTTATTGACAGCATGTCCCGTTTCCTCTCAATAAACACCACTCAACCATCTCCACCCTCATAACCTTCAGCCTTCTTCCACTTCCCCCACATTTACAAACCCTCAATCCACTGCTTAATCCCTACTCAGCAGGCAAGTCCCCTTTCATTCTCCCCACAATGACCCTTTCACCAACATTTCTCCTGTCCTAGGTACCCCATCCAATTCTTCCATTGGTGTCTTCAGCCAACATAACCATCTCCACAACTAAACAAACCCCTCCACCTCAACTCTCTTTCTTCCACGTGCCGTCAGACCCTGAGCCTGGGGGGGGGGGGTCTTTTCTCTTACCCCCCACTCTCTCCCTCTCCAAAATCCTCATTCGTGCTCTTCCTTCCCTCTCTTTCCTATCTGCCACCAACACTTGTCAATCTATGGATGTATATGTACCACTGAGGCACTTGAAAAACGTGCCAGAAGATGCCTCATCAAGGTGAAATCGGTTGCAATAAATACATTTCTGGAAAAGTACAAAGTTTACTTCATTTATGGATACTAAGCAGTGCTTTGATCAATCTAATGAGTGCATCACATGCATTTTAAAGTTGGATGTTACAAATATACAGTACACTCTGCATTAGCCGCTTTCGGGAGCAGCTGAGTGTAGTGCCTTGTTGACCAAGCTTTCGCAGCCATTGCAGGTCGCATCATCAGAGTGATTATGCATACATAATCACCCTGATACATAATATACATAATCACCCTGATGATGCGACCTGAAATGGCCATGAAAGCTTGGTCGACAAGGCACCACACTCAGCTGCTCCCGAAAGTGAATAAAGCAGATCATTCTCGCTGCAAAAATCTAAGAACTTTCATACAGTACACTCCTGATTTTCCATTCGAATGACTGGTCAAGGTTCCACGGATAATCAGAAAACACTGATAGTCCACTCACTACTTTTTCAGGGTTCCCCTGCCTATGGTGGGACGCCAAAATAAATAAATTCCCAAAGGAAATATCAACAGTTGCCAATGAGTAGATCCTTGTTGCATTGCTTTTTAAACTACACCAACCACTGACAATGCACAAAACTCTCTCTCAATCCCTAAAGAATCATGGAAAAACTTCACTTTTTCTGCCAGAGAAGGACCTAAACAAGAATTTCTTCCACTCGCTTTTGGTTGAAACATCGTAGTAGTGCAGTGTCAAGATTGTCTTAAGTAAATTTTTTTATCAACTTTCTTTTCATTACACACGATACACTGCCACAATCGTGAGTGAACAAAAGAGGTTTAATTTTTTGTGCACAAACATCACAAACTGTTTGCATCCCAATCCTCAATTCTTTTTTTGCAGGTCAGCATTTAAAAGTGGTTAGCTCGTGACATGTATATTGGACATCAGGCACAAAAGGTTTAAGGAATATAAAAACAACATCAGCAATTTTGTATCTCCCCATTGCCCATCTTTTCTGATACAAAAAAACTGAGGAGATGCACCGATAATCCGCAGCCCGGATAATATGCACATGGATAATCGGGAGTTTACTGCATATACTAAATTAAGGTTGGTTTTTGCATTCCTTACAATGGAAAAAGTGACTTATTGAAATCCACATGCCCCTAAAAATATTACTTTGACAACGCCATTGATATGAGCAAAGACAATGGTGAGAAACTTAAGAGAGGGGGAATTAACATTTCTATCAACTCCAAAGTGGGTGGTGAGTGATGGCAGTGACAAGAGACAACAAGAGCTGGATCTAAGAGTTGATCAAGAGGACTGCCATGAATTAGGTATTGGAAAATCAGCTGTGACAGCAATCATTAAGGAACTTGGCTGCAACAATGTTTGTACCTGGCAGGTCCTAAAACTACTGACAGGCTGTAACATGGAAACAAGGAAAAACTTATGTATGGAACTTTTCAAGCACTATGAGAGTTAGGGAGAATTTTTTTTTCTGTTGTGCATAGTCACAGGTGATGAAACCTGGGCTCATCAATGTCTCAGAGACAAAGGCACAGCCAATGGATTGGCACCATCTGAATTCACCATGCAAGAAGAAGACCAAAAGACAAAAGCACCTTCTGTTGACAAAGTCATGGCAACAATTTTTTAAGGGACAAAGATGGAGTTTTGCAGGTGGACACCTTGGAAAGAGGATACACAATTAACTCTGTTCATTACATGGAAACAAGTGAAAAAGTTGAAAATGTTCATCTGTAGAGTTCGACCAGACAAAAACATGGATGAGAATTTTTTTCATGACAATGCATAACCTACCACCAGTCTGCACATAAGAGAGGCAATGTAACTTGGATGAATTGTTCTTCCTAAACCTCTATAGTCCAGATCTGGCAGTCCCTGACTTCACCTCTTAAGCCACTAAAAGATGAACTCTTGAGGATGACATTTTGTGAACTGTGATGAGCTCAAATGAAGTGTTAATAAAGACCTGCTGAAGCAAAGCAGGGCATCCACAGGAACAGGAACTGAATATAGTGTCTCATAGATAGATGAAATTTGAGGAATATAACAAGCTGTTCATCAAAGATTATTTATATAATTTATATAATTATATAATTTACGTATATATTTTAGAAAATATTGGAGGCATTACTTTCATACTGCCCCTCATAAAATGGGGTCAAGTATTCTTTTAATGAAAAAAATGACTCCACCATTTTTGAAAAAATGTTTCAAAGTTAACTCTACACACTGACCATTTCCCTCATAATGTTGGTCCAAGTACATACCATTTATGAATAAAAACTTCTCGCATGTTATTTTTTGAATTTATTTTTAATTTATATTATACCAATACTATTTTTTGACATAATTTCTGACATTTTTGAGGCACTTGTAACTGGAGATCAATTTGCTTATTCCTTCTTCAAAGAATGGTGCCACCAATGTTGATGAATACTATCTCTTGAATTATGAAAAGCCCTTTTGCAATTTTGGGAAATGCATCACATAGTAAGGAAATCATAAAATGCCAATTCTCATGAATTTTCTCATTAATTTTCCAGACAAATCATGCACATTAGATCGGCCTTCTTTGAACTGCAGCACCATTTTCCTAACCATTACATCACTCATTGCACTGTCGCCATAAATCTCAATGATCTTCTAATTAATTTCAGCATGTTTGATTTTTCTTTCATACAAAAATCGGATAACACTGTAGTTCAAGGTGTGTGGGATTTTCTATCGACTTAAACATAGCAAACAATCAAAGCAGATAGGACAACTGCCTCAACAATGGCGGAGATGTTGAGTAATACTTTTAAGGTACGCTCTTTCATGCAAAAAATACTTTCAAGAAAAAATACCATGTGAGGTTTTTTATACAAAAACTGTATTTACTTTTTGAACCCGTCTCATATTATTAGGACAAATATTAGACAAAATGGTATTGAATTTTAATTTTAAAATTTCTAGAACTTCCTGTCCATGCACAGAATATTTAGAGTTTTACATATTATCGGTCTCTTAAGAAATGAATGAAGCTTGTAGTATTAGTGATTATTACAATCTTTTAGGCTTCTGAAAAAAGTAAGGTTTACACAAAATATTGCCTCAAACAAATTTCACTATAGTATGAATTTCGTATCTGTGAATATATTCTTGATACTCACCAGTAGGGGAACATGTTTATCTGCCATTGAGAAATAATTGCTTGTGAAATTTATAGAAGACTTCCTGCATATGTTATTAAAATTAACACATCCACCCAATTAATATTCCTAAGCATACTCATTCATCAGAGTATCATGGGTCCTACATGAAATTCATAAAATAATATCTCTATGATGATTTAAAAAAATAACAGTTGGCCTACATGTTACAGGTCACATGTGCAATACAAAGAGGTCCTAAAAGATTCCATGACCCCTAAAATAATACAATATTGATCAATGTTTTTGTGAATGAATATAGTTATTAACTCACCAGCCTTTACGTTGGCTATTAGATGCCCCATTGGCATGAGTTGAATGACTTTTTCTCTCGGAGCTGCTTCCAACAGCTCCTCCCCTTCTCCGACTTCCCTCTGACACAATTTCTGGTTCTTCTTTCCCTCTTGAGCCCACTGTTCGTGCAGGAGGAAGGTCAGCCTCCATTCCTTTCCCTCCCTGAATCCTCTCTTCAGTGATGCGGCTGCTATCACCTCCACCAGACACCTAAACAGCCCATGCTTTTCATTATTGTGTGAAAAGGCTAATTATAAATTATATCTTCAGGGTACATTTTTCTATGAACAACAATATTCCCTGACACTCATTCTACTTGCTCACTAACCTGAAAAACATCAATTGCAGCCTTGGCAACGATGTCCAGCCACTGACTGAGCTCGGCTGAGTTACTGGAAAATTGCCGAAACATCAGCTGGAGGTCCAACCATGACATTCGAAGGGTCCACTGGTCTAAGTTCTGTATATAAGGAAAGTCAAGTTTGGACAATTAATATCGATTCAACATCAAGCTGCATGAATAAACGAGCTTTAATCGAAGAGGATTATTTTTTACTTACCTCCAAAATGGAAGCAACAACACGCCTTTGGTCAGGAGGGTCTTCACCAGCTTCAGCTGTCTCAGGATGGCAAATCATTCGTAGCAATCGCTGAGCCTGCATCATAACAATTGCAATATTAAGAAATTAATATGCTATTATATTACTTTCCAGTTCTTAGTGCTTTAATAGAAATATGACAATGACATAACACTTTATAAATTGTCACTTGCGATATCAATAGACAGTAGCCATTTAATTCCAATTATATGTGAGTAAAGAAAAATAAAATTATCATGTAGAAGAGAACCTCTCACTTAGAATTGAGTAATTTCATAGGTCTTAACGTATGGCAAAAAATCTACAGAGTTTTGCCAGAAAAATAAGTAAAATTGATGGGATGACAGAAAATTCAAAATATTATTCAACTCGCTTTAATGTTCTTTGTTATCAGAAGTGTCCTTTTTCTTCCTCTAGTCTTGCATGCAATTTTCTGGCACATCATCCTTATGTTCAGCTGCACGAATGCCGACCTTCTCCACTTCTTTTCTATCTCTTTAGTTAATTGTGACTACTGAATGGATGCAGTCTTTTACAACGTGTTCATTTTAATAAAAATTCCTAAAGAAACAATGTATTTGCTGCTTGAATTAGTGCCCATTAGCAAAAGCAATAACCTTGTGCACCATGTAAATTGAACTACCTAAAGCAGAACATATGACTCTTAATTAGATCTGGTGGGCCGTGAATTGGATAAGCAACAAAGTAATCTCAGCTGAGAACGTATTGATTTAGGTTTTTCATTAACAAAGTAATCTCAGCTGAGAACGTACCAATTTAGGTTTTTCATTTTAATATAGCCAGTTCAGTAAGAATCTTTGTCGATACTCACTTTATGCTGATGTTTTTGCATTCTGTCATAAATGGTGATAATTTTGTTGTTGTTTTGAAAAGACATGAACTTGAAACAAAGTTTATGGGAAGTTTTTGACAGTCATGTCACATAGACTCTACATACAATTTCAATGAGAAAACCTTGTATACGCCGTATTTAATCCAATTTTTGAAAAACAACTATTGATGGGGAAAAGTGTGCACCTGGCACATGAGAAACTACGATTTGTTCGAGTTCAATAAAAGCCACCTGAAATTTGGGTAAGCTTTAAATGGGAGAATGTTTAATCATGAGTCCACTGCATAATGATGTAAAAAATCTGTCTGACATATGTGTAACATTAAAAAAACCAGCACATTTTTAAGAATATTTATATTTACCCTTAACAATTGTGAGTTTTTGTTAATAAATTCAGTAAGATTTTGAGTGAAAATAAAAAAAGACCAAATCAACCAATGGGCAGTAGGAAGTAAGGGAAACATTTCTCAACAAATAGGAAGTTTAAGTGGTGCAATTTTCAGAGAAAGATGCTTCAGTGACCAAATTTACAAGGAGCTTTTTTAAGTTAGTACATCTAGAATAAAAGTAAAAGAGTGATGTCTCTCTGGAAAAAACAAAGCAAAGAAATAATAAATAGGTATTCATTGGGTCATTTGATCACATGAAATTAACTCTTATTATAAGTGCTGTAGAAGAGTACCGTGAGAGTAACATACATAATGAGTATGTCATACAAAAAGTAATGACTTAGGTACAGTTAATTGCTCTATGATGAATCAGCAATAGTAAATATACCACCCACAGGAGTTGTTTGATATTAGGAGTGATTCAATATCTGTGCTAACAAGGAAATCATAAAATTGCATCTATATTTCACAGCCAATTGCACATATTTATATTGTCCTGCCTATTTGTTATTTCCCAACATAGCACTTTTCCTGGCTCATTTGTTTTCCACAGGGCTTGTGGTTGATGAAGATTATTGGGATATCAGAAAAAATATTTTTTATCATCAACCTTTGGTTTCGATTTACCTTTACAAATAAAATGGAAATTCACATGTTAAACTCATTATTTCTTTTATGATAACTGTGTATCTAATCTCCAGTCATTAACGGCCAGAAGGTGGTGAATTTCAAGAAGTACCTAGGATTGACACAATATCGCAGTAGTGACGAAAATAACAATCAATGGACAGTGCCTCAGCAATAGAAATTTATCAAGCATGTTTCTTTATTACTATAGTTTTGTTTCCATATTAATTAATTTAGTCATATATGTTTTTATTATCGTCATGTTAGGAAACTTAGTATTTTTTTATGATAAAAATAAGATTAACAATATGACTCAACTTCTACCATGCTGCAAGATTTTTCAACTTGTATTAACAAGGAAAAAAGTTCAGTTTTAAAGTCTTTGCTTAAGTTAACAACATTTTCAACCCATTCCAAGATACAAAAAATTTAGCCAATGCCGTGCCATTTGTGGTGCCTATATAGTCTAGTACAAAATAGTGGTCACTGAGATCAACCACTAAAATATATTAATACATATTGTATTATTGCATGACAATGCATACTATAAAACCATGCAAAATCATAAAAATTAAAAATAAACCATTATTGATAGTTTCCTGGTTGATATCTATCTCATAAAATACCTGCAGCAATGGCTGTATCACCCTGAAATCCTTGAGGATTAGCTAAAAAGAGATCACTTTTTAATTTAACACTATGTTAATAAGAGAAATAGCAAATATTCTGTCACAACAATTTACAAAGGTTATAAAAGAAAGTAAGGGTATATAACCACCATTACATGAAAGCATTCTCGTTCTTTATAAGATGTGAAGGGTATACATTATCTATTTAGGACCAACCAAGAACCTTTTGCCAAAAAATCTTCAAGGCCATGGTAGAAGTAGTGAATGCTGTTTAGTTACAAAAAAATATATGGATGAAACTAGCAGTACTTCAAAGCTTTTTCCAATAAGGAAAATTCCTCCTGGAAAAGCTCAATTTTTTCGGCCCACTCTTATTGAGATATATAGCAAAATATGTTACTCATTCACAGGACAAACAATGAATTTATTCTTACTCAGTTCATCCTTAAATGAAAGTTGACCAAACATCTTCAACATGAGTGGAAATTATTCACAACTAGTATTTACTTAAAATAAATTTATCTTGTTCTGTAAATTATCAATGAAAACTGCTTTTGTTCCATCAATGATGTTTGACCAGCAGGTGACATCATATCCTGAAGGAAGCATGTTTAAATTGGTTGAACCTTATCAAAGAGTAGTTACTTACCTTAGAGTTACTTATCAAAGAGTAATTACAATAAAATGTAAACAAATTATTGCAGGCATGCACGAAATGTTTTAAATTCATTCTAGATATACTTAAGAGGAGTAAAATTTGACCTGTGTTGGTGTCAGCATGTTGTCAAGCAGCATCTCAGGGTGGCAGAGCTCTTCAGGGTTTTGCAGACACCTCTCAAGCACCCACTCTCGACCACAAATACGCCTTAAAACATGACGTGCAAACTCGGACAAGCTGATAGTACTTTCAGGCCCACCATCACCGATTCCTCTTGTGGTTGGAGTTGTTCCAGCAATTGCCCTGTGAATAGCATTTATTAGATACCAAAAGAGGGAGCATAGCATGAAAATCCTTCCTTTTTAATTTTAAAACGTTTTAATCCTTCAATGAAATTATTCATAAATTACCCAAGTAGAGTAGACAATTAGTAGAGGGGATTTAAAAATAGAGAAGAGTATTTCAATAATATCAATGAAAAATAAAAATGATACTATCCACTTATTTATGTATTTTTATATGGAGACAGTATCACTCATATGTATTTTTCATTAACATCAATTAAGGTAGGTGGTTCCACCACATCCCTACTAACATGGCTGAATGAAATGGCAAGATAGTAGAGCATTCTATGATCTAGACAGTAAAGTATTCAAACACCTTAGACAAAACTACACTACCAAAGGTAAGGACTTTGAAAAGGGGGTTGTATCTCACCCAAGGTCACGCTGAGATTCATCACCTCCACCAAGTATGTCACTAGTTCCCAGAATATGGCTGATACTGAGTTCTCCTGATCCAGAAATACTTCCGCCACCACTGCCAACACTCCCTTTACCCTGCTCTCCTTTGCGGGATCTGTTATCCCTTGCTGTAGCATCACCCAGAACTAATATAGCCTGTTAGAGAGAAGACAACTTTATATAGACAAAAATTGGCGTATGTGTAAAGATTAAATAAAGAAATCCATCATTTTAAATTACATATTAATGGTATAAGTCATTCAAATAAATGTAAACTGAATACAAAAATGACCATGATAAGCAAGATGAATTTTAAAATGCCAATAACACAATATTATTTGAAGAGGAATGAAATTTAAACACTTTTGTTTTTCAAATAATATTTTATTAACAAAACCTTGGGAGTAGGGAAAGAGGGGGGGGACAGGGTAGGGGGGGAAGAGTGACTCTAATCATGGGACACAGGGGCAAAGCAGGGGAGGATTGGGGAAAGGGAGGCACTCTTGATTTTTCATTCAAGTTGAAAAACAATGAAATATATAGAGCACACTGACATGTGAAGATATGCACTTTTATGCTTTCAAATAAACCATTGGTTTTACAATTCTACTTCTTGACTTCTTATGAAAATTTCACATACTGATCAACTAATAAAGATTCAATTTTGATCAGACCAAATGAAATGGGTGAAAAAGTTATCCAATTAACTTAAAAAATAATGTTAGTTACCTTAAGAACTGCTAAAACAGCCCCAACTCTGATGTTTTTCAGAGCAGCTGCTAGAAGATGACGATCACAGCTAAGTTTGATTCCATAACCCTCATTAATAGGGAGAGGCATTGGAGATGCACCTGGTGGTAATTATTCTAATTAAAATTTGCAACATACAATTGGTGATGAATATAATAGCCAATAAAAATGAGAAGAAAATTAATCCAGAAAAAGAGTTATTTTGGGGCAAATGCTAGGCAGGGCATATGAGCATGAAAGATGAACTCACCTGCAGCTTGAGGGGTGTTTAATGTTCCACCCTGGAGGGAAGTCCCAAAAAGACGAAGCAAGAGGTGGCATGCAAGCCTTGCACCTGCTTCAGCCTCCGAGTCTGCCTCTCCTCTGCCCTCATTGCCAGCCCTCACGAGGGATGGGAGGGCAACATGCACCACAAAATCCTCCAATGAAAAGCAGTGCCTCGCTGAAAATAAAATTGAAATTTCTTTAAATCTGCAAATCAATGGCCCAAAGAAGAAAAAACCAGTGTGCCCTGGGATTTGTCTTTGACTGGACCAGTTTATAAATATGCAAAATCAAGGTTTTTGTAAAATTGAGGTAAAGAGGAAAAAGTATTAGAAAAGTGTATTCTGAATTTTTCCAAGTTAAACATCTCACAGGATTATAATGTATAAAAGAATATAAACTCCAACATTTTTTAAATTAAATAAATCAACAACAGGGGATGAACCCATGTTACCATGTTCTGGGGAAATCCTGGAATTTAATAGAATTACTGTTTGCATTACCAACTTGTTTATGAAATTTTAATAAATTGTTTTGGTTAACAAATTTCAGTCACCAAATTTAATGTAGTGTCCTGAACATAGCTTCCTTACAGGTTTCAAGGATAACTTTTGACAAGAATTAGTGTTGCAACATCTATTGAAAGTAAAAAAAAATGTAAATCAGAAATAGAAAACCTGGCTGTTAATATAATAAATGAAGGCTTAAATAAGGGACTAAACCAGATGGTTAAATAATAATAATAATTTACTTAGTTCCAGGACATGGTAATTCAAGTATAGAACAAGTCATAGAAACACAAAAGCTACAAGGAGTTACCAGAAATACAAAAGATACATGGGGAAAAATACACACATATATATACACACATGTATATACATGTATATACATATATATACATATATATATATATACACACAAATATATATATACATATATATATATATACATATGTATATATGTATATGTGTATAAAATATGACCTACAACTGTTTCTCCCGGGTATATTGCCTAGTATCCTAATGGCCCATTTTTGA
>LYUA01000593.1:183436-194197 GCA_002093875.1 Calopteryx splendens | reverse complement strand
GCTTAGGATCAGACATACTTGATATTGAAATAGAAAAGACAATAAAGGAATTGAAAGTGAACAAGACTTTGGGGATAGATAACATCCTTGCCGAACTTTATGAGGTCATTCATTGAATCACTGGTCTCCCGCGAGGGTGAGCCTGTGCAGCACGGAGGGGAATTCCATCGGTCCTCGGTGATTGACCGCTTATAAGGTGGTCCCAGAGCGGGGGGGAAAGAGCCGACTAGGGGCAAAGGGCTGACTCGGTCCATTATTGAGAGGCCCGTCCCATATCAGAATTCCTTAAGTCCTACTTCATAATCTGATGACGTGGGTTTGTTCCATGTCGCCAACACGGCGACATAGTTGATGCAGAGCCTATTGATTGGCAATGCCTTGTTGAAGACTGAGATAGAGGGGAGATTGTTGGAATATCTAGGTAGGAAAGGAAAATATTAGGCATATAGAATGAAATGATGGGAGTATAGAGTGAAGTTGAAGAATGCCTTAATGTAGTGTTCGGTGTTACAGCATTTAGTGATCTGTTAAGTAGAGCCTAGATGTGTAGTGCTTGTTAGTCTCTATGAACATCAAAAACCCACCTTAAGCAGTTCACTATCTTTAATTATAATAATGAATGAACTATAGCAATCAAATGAGGCCAACATGATTATGGTAAGCGGCTTCCCTGTGACTGCCTCTATTGGGAATAATTGAATAATGTTGCTTGATCTGAAATTTTCCCTGAGTGCAGTATAGTTACTTGATTATCAATGCAGTAAGGTCAACATGATTATAGTTAGAGGACATCCAGAAAATTCTTCTATTGGGAACGATTGCATAATTTTAATATGCCTTTGAAATTTTTCCAGAGTGCAGTATACTAATTTGATTTTGCTGAAGAAATCAGTGAACAATTAGATCTTTCATGATCATATTTCTCAACAGAAATGTTAACTATACAATTTCAATGCTAGTGGAACTGGCAGTAACTCAATTGCCAGTGACCGGCTAAAATATGCATTGCCTCACCTTCACCCCTTCCCCCCATTTCTGAATTTTCTCCACACAAGTTTGGCAAAAATTACATCTAGAAAGCAGGAGGCTATGTTCTGAAATATACAGTATAATATGGAACATAGCTAAATTTTAACATGGTACCATTAGTTTAGCTCTAAACCACCGGAATGCTTCCTCTAAATCAGCAAATATAATATTTTATTTTAAATTTTTTTGTCTGTTTAGATATTAAATGCTAGTGCCAAGACTTTTGTGGCATGTAAACTGTGAAGGCTGCATACTCTCAAGGTGCCACTGCATCAGTTGTTGTAGGTGACTATAGTTTGCCAACATTCCTGTTGGCATCTTCCAGTCTAAGTGTCAATGTCATCCTCATCCAGGTTGATTGTTGGTGTTGCCATTCTCTAATTGGTTAGCCACCTTGCAATTGGGATCTGATCAATCAGTTTGAAGGTGTGAGCTGACCAATTGGCCAATATAAGGACGGCCAAACAACACATTGACACTTCAACCTGAAGATCCCAACTGGAACATTGGCAAAACTGTTGTCGCCTACAACAACAGTGAAACCTGAGAGTATGCTGCCTTCACAGATATGGAATGATCAATAAAACATTATTGAAAACATACATTTTCAACAGTGACTTCACTGGAAATTGTGAACTCATTCAGCTGACCACTTACCTTCTGCAACATCAATGCTGAACTTCTTTCCAAAGAGCTTAGATATTTCTTTTGTAGTCTTTTTCACTATGTGCCTTGCCTCATCCCTTTCCCTTCCGACACCATAGAGAAGTACATGGCGCTGATTTGAGTCATGATTACTGAATGTATCATCCTGAAATAAGAAGATAATAGCTCATCATGAAAAAGTAGTAGAAGGATAGTTTTCCACTGTCAAAGTCAACGAGGTACTTTTCTTTAAAAAAATATTGTTCTGGCAATTAAAATTCATTATAGAATAATCAATTTGGTTACACATAAGGGGGGAAACAGAGACCAGATAAGCATTAAGGGAGGCTAACAAGCTAAGAAATTGCCATCATTAGGGATTATACTCAGTAACTTTCATATGCTTCGATTGTTTTATTGATACTCTTGAATAAATATTTGCTTCAATTATATTTACAATTCATATAAAGCACACTTATAAATTTAAATTACCATCCAAATTTGGTATCTGGATAGTTTGATAAAGTTAGGGAGTTGTTACAGTAAGCAAATGAAATTAAGGGAAAGAATTAAAAATGAGATGAAGTTAACACATTGATTAGTTATTGAGATACACTCAAACCACTTTAGAATGGACATCTGCAGAAGACTGACACTCCCATCACCATATGTAATATACCTCTCAAAGTTAGATTTTGGATGAAAAAAACACATCATAAAGAGAAATAAAATACAATGCCCCAAGTTTCTTCCTGAATGTTACATGCATTCCCAATTCCCCTGAACAAACTTCCACCCAATGAAATTTTCTGTGGATTGAAATTAGATGGGTTCTTGAATCCACTTACCCACCAGAATTCATCAAATCTCAATGGATTTAAGGATTTGATGAGGTTTCGACAGTATTCGGAAAATGCTGATATATGTATGTAGTTCAAAATCATGCCACTATTTTCTGTCTTCAACAAACAAATTTCAATTAAATTATTATTATTACTTTCATATGAAAATTAATTCATGCTCCATAGCTGGCATGGCAGTGAAATATTTATTTTTGATAGGAGCTATTTCCATTGTTAGCATTTGCAGCAGTCCGTAAGTTATCAGGTGTTACCAACCTATGGAATATTTGTTAAAATGAGTAAATGCTTCCTTTCCGGCTTGTATACAAAAATATTATGTACGTCATAACATGTAATGTTACAAGGTATGAATTTCTGGATTAATTTCAAAAGTAATACTAATAGTGGAAACTTATTTTTAACTACAGTGCTACATAAATATATTATTTTATTTTAGCTTTAGAGGCTGTTTTAATATATATTGGTACACGGGGTTTATTGATTCTGGATTTCACTTTCAAGTGTTTTAATTAAATTAGAACTATGCTGGAAGTTTGGGGACATTATACCATCTGTGAAGAGATTAAAAGATACACAAAATGTATGTATTGCGACTGGCACATTTAAAGTGGTGAGAAAAGCATGACCACCACAGCTTTAAAGAAACATTTGAAGCAACATCTCAGATTGATTGCATTTTAACAAGTGAGTGAGTGTGTACAACCTTTACAAATAAAGGTGAGGGAAGAAATGAATGCAGAGGATGATGATGATTCTTATGAAAGTGCTTCCATTACTCCAATAAGTTCCCCTAACTGTGAAAGCATGTTTTTTAAGGAACCAAAAAAAAATTAAAGTGATGTCAAACAGCAAAAATTGCAGGAAGCATTCTATCACAACAGGAAGTTTAAACCTGATGAACAAAGGCCTGAGATTATTACAAAGTTAATTACACAAATGATATGCATTGACAATCAGCCAATCAGTGTAGTGGAAGATAGATAAAGGCTTCTGTGCTTTAATTTAACATCTGAAGTCTAAATAAACCATTTCAACTAGAAAGAACTTATCTGCTTCTGGGATATCTAATATTTATGACAAAGAGAGAAATGAAGTTAAGAACTTATTGAACTCCACCCATCATATGTTAATCACTACAGACATGTGAACTTCAATGGCAAATGCTACAATAGCTACATGAGAATAATGGTGCATTTTGTGAGTGATGTTCATGAACTGAAACATCTTTGCCTTGATTTTGTAGATCCTTTCCTGGAAGTTTCGCATTGTGGTGATAACATTAACCCTTTCGCTGCGGTTGTCTTTTATTGCCAAATGCGAGGTGGTTTTTGAAACTTCTTTAAAAAAAAAAGAAATAAAGATTTGAAATAAAATTGAAAGTGACCGTGGCTCCATCTAGTGAATAAAATACAAATGTTTTATCACATACTAGATGGCCAAACGCACCTGCACTACAATGGAATATGCATAGAGGCGAAAAACACAAATGAAAACCAAGACGACACATACTCGTCATACACACAGCATATATACACATGATATACAACACATGACGAGAAATAATAGTCACTCGCAGCGAAAGAATTTTGAAGTTTTTGCTTCAGTGTCTGGAAGACTGGAATATAGCAGGCAAAGTTTCTTACATTGTTCGTGACAATGGGAGAAATACTGTGACCACGGTTAATTCTTCCCCTTATCATGGAGTTCCTTGTTTGGCTCATACATTTACATTTTTGTTTATTGTTAAAGATGGACTATTGAACCAAAAGGCAGTCAACAATCTGGCAGGTTTAGCTTGACAGATTTAAGGGAATTTCAAACATCATGCCAGGTAACAAGTGTGCTATAAATGCCAAAAACAACTGGGAATGCAGGCTTATATAATTGTACAAGATGAACATACTAGGTGGGATTCAACGAACTTTATGTTTGACAGATTACTGGAACAGAGAAATACCATTACTCTAGCTGCAGCTGATATTTAACTTCCAAAGAGCTTTCAATGTTTCGGTGGGATATGATGGGTGATGCAGCATTACTGATAAAAATATTTCATGCGGCCACAAAGACTGTCAGAAGTGAAAATGTGACAGCTTCTGAAATTATTCCATCAGTGAATAGTACTATTGATGGAATAAGGAATGGAAGCCGCACACGACCAGTAGGGTTGAAGAATGAACTTGTCTTCCACGAAAATGAGATACAGCGACTTGGAAACAAATGAATTTATTTATCCCAACTTACTAGATTCATGACTCAATACTAGCTGTTTTAAATCAGCAAATAATTTGATCCAGACAAAATCTAAAATACTTGAGAGAATTGAGCAAATCAAATTAAAAGACAAAACCAAGGTGGGTGTATATTTATACACAAATGTGTCAATGTATATCTAAATGTGAATAATTTCACTAAAAATACTTATTATTTTATATAGGTGTACAATTTTTCTATTTTATTGATTTTATTGGTTTTTATTTATTATTTAAAGAATTGATGTTCTAGCTAGTACATCTTAATTTTACTATCTCATGCCTTCCTAAAATATGCTTACTGTTACTAAATGGTAGCCTTGAGAACGTTGCAAATGAAACAATTTTGATGAAAATTTCATTTCCCTTAGAAATTTTTCAATTCAATAATTTTTTCATATATTCTTGTATCAGAAGATAAGTGATGAAGTTGAGCACAGACCCACTGCTGGTAAGCATGATATGTGGGCTCACTATCCAACAATCAGGAAGCTCCATTCAGAAGTAATTGAATGCTTTGATGAAGAGCAACAGCTGAATTCATATTTGAGAGAGCTTATTTCTCTTCTAACTGAATCACCAACATACTGGAGAAATAATGCAACATATTCAACCCTGAGAATGCTGAGTCGTGAACTTCCTTGTATACCTGCTGCTACTGTATAATCAGAAAGACTATTTAGTACTGCTGGCTTGGTGTGTGACCTAAAATGTAGTAGATCATACGCAGAATGTGTGAGAAAGTTAATTTTCTTGCATTAAAATTTGGACATCATTCAATAAAAGACATGTACCTGATTTATTTCATGACCCAGATTTCCTTTTGGTATACAATATTTTTGGGTGTTTCCAATAGAGGCTTTCATGGCAGTTCTGCATGCTACTTGAGGATTCTAGAAATTGTGTGGAAATTTAAAGTGGAATTACTTCATGCCTATATATAAATTTTTTGGTTGTCATGCTAAAATTAATAGATTTTTACCTTTCTTTCAGTTATTACTCTTTTGTAATGAAAACAATGTTTATTTTTTAAACATGACATATTAATAATACTACAATTTCAAATATTAAATAAATTCAAATAGTAAATTCACTTAAAACCCAATTGTAGTTTCTTTAGCAAGTGCAGTGCCTGGATATTTAGGCCTAAAATCAAGCATTTTCACTACCACAATTTAGTAAAATTCATAGTTAACATTAAGTTGTTAATGGTAGATTCGATTCAAATCTCTCTTAGATTTGATTCCAGATTTAGATTTGAGAAAAAAGTGGATTCGACCCATCTCTAATTGAAATGGTTTCTCGTCCTGATCATGATTTTAACCTCTCTTTTATAAAAATAATCTTTTCACCACTATCTATATTGTTGCTCCTTAGATACGATTTTTTATTGCATGAAAGTTCATAGGTTTCAATCAACTATCGAAAGAATGAATGTTTCAATAACTAATAATCAATCACAGAAGTTCATAGTCAGTCAAGAGTTAAATTAGTCCCATATTTACTTAATTTATAAAAACAAAAGTTAATCATAAATCCAAAATCTCTAATTTATGATAAGAAAAAGATGAATTTTCTTTCTAAGTGTTAAAAAGTCATGACCTGGGGGCTTATGATTACATAGGCACCTAAACTTATGTCCATGTGTTTTTAAAAATATGATTCTGATTGCGTGAAAGTGCAGGATCAGCATGTGAGTCACAAAATATCTATAACGGTTAAATTCTGTCATAAAATACATATATCCAAAAATATGAAGAAGTATCAGTCTATTCCATCATTTTTTAACAATGTTTAGGAGTTCAAAAATATCAACCACCTAAGTGATCAAATATTTTGACTACTATGAATTAATAGGAATGATCACAGACAAAAATCACCTATGAAAAAGTATGTTATCAGTATAATGTAAGTAGCCCAGCACTCCCTCCTGTTTTCTTGCTGCTTCCTGTTACCTCGGGTTCTTTACCCCCTCCAAATCAGCATGTATCGAGCAGTGTAGCTGCCTCACTTTCCCTCTCTCCTGAATCCCCCTAGCTACATTGTTAGAGAAGGCATGCTGATGCCTACGAGAGGGAGGGCAACATTTGTAACCTTTTGTGCTACATTGCTGTCTTGAGGTTGGTGGATTGGCTCCGTTGTTTGGATGTCCAGGCAGTTACCATCCTGCCTTGAATGTGTGCAGACAATGGAATGCGAGTGTTAAGTTTTCATGGACATAAAAAGGTTTTGAACAATGATGAACTTGAAAGGAGAATCATGCCTTACTTCTTTGAGAACTCCCAACTCCTATGGTGACTCCAGGTAAATTTCCGAATCCCTACAATAATGAGTAATACCAATGGTACATTTTATTGCCCTACCATTTAAATGAAACATAAGTTTGTAATAGCGAGGACTTTATATTGCAACCAAAGTGGTCATTAGATATTATGAATGATTCAACATTGTAAAAAAAATGGAAATCAAAAGTGGCCTAGTACATATTTATTTTTCACCATCTCACCCTGCCCGTGCATAATATGTGAACACACTTTTCATGGTTCATTCTTTTTCTGCAGGACCTTGCTTCAGTCATACTTAGGCACCCTACATACTTGCAAAGTTCAGGATCCCAATTGGTGTTTTCGATAGATTTTTGTCAGGCGAAACCAGCTGCTGGATAAGGAGCTATCATACCAGCCATAAGTAATACCAGCTGGATCTATGTGATGCTTTTTAACGTGAAAACAGAGTATATCAGTGAGAAATGTAAGATGCTATGATGGCCACTTACTTGGATAGGAGGAAAAGTGTACATGGATAGAATATCAAAGTCTGGACCATTATTCCATGAGGATATTTAAATAAATCACTTCCTTATAATTTTCATAAAGGGAATGAAACACGGTTGTTTTACATACTCCTATCTGATGAAATACTTACTTGATAAGTAGTACTAAAAGGTAATGGAAACACGGGAACATTGCAAAGTTCAGAAAAATAACTTTCATTATTTACCTTTGGATTACTATTTACCTTTCCACATGAAGTAGAGGTTGACAACAAGATAAATTTTATTTCCATGGTTGTGTCTCTAATCTTGGTCATCACTGAATGGAGACAGTGATGTTCAAGAAGTAGGTTTGGCACTAGATGGTAGTATTTATGAAAATTTCAAGCAATGGATTGAGTCTGATTGATTTGAAACATTATGAGCTTATTTTTTCTTTATTCACCTGGGGTCATTAGTTCAATGGCTTTTTTGCATGTTAACCCTTTCTGGTCCATAATTTTTTTCTAAGCTCTTGTAGTCTGTACAGAACAGAAACAACATTAGACATTATGCTTTACTATACTGAGAGCATGGAGTTCTGAAAATTTCTGTTCATAGTTGAAAGTACTGTACATAGATGCCATCTGCATGAAAAAATTCCAGCAGATGGCATAAGAATACAGCATGTTAAGTGACACTCGACGTTGGACTTCATACTAAGAAATGCACTGTTGAATAGAGCTTGACTAAGGACCGGAAAGGGTAAAGCAACGTTTTCGATACACATTTTTACTGTAGTTACATTAGCAAATGTAGCAAGCGGGCAGGGAACTTCTGGAAGAAGTTCTAGGCATGCAGGGCATATCGAGTCGTAATGGAATGTTGAAGGCCGATTTGTCTGGTGAGCATATATTCATTTCATCTGTCTTTACCAGACATGAGAAAAGGGTAGCTTCAGACATAAGTCAGTATAGTGCCCCTCTTCCCCTCCACTCCACACATTCAGGAGAGACCAGGGGAAGTCTGTTTTCCATTGCAAAATTCGTGACTAAAGCAGTAGGCAATACATATGGCAGTTTGAGCACCCAGAGGGTGAAAGGATGCAAAATTCTAAATGAAATCAATTTCATTGATGGCTGGTGACCTAACATCCCTTCCACATGCTGTTGCGGTGGCTTTCAGGCTACTATGTAGATTTCTCTGAGTGAACTTGGAAGAATTTCCATGTGGTCTCACAAGGGCTACATAATGAGCTGGGAAATTAGACATATATAGTTTTAATTTTTTACTCTTCTGTGAGTGATTACAACCTCCACTTCCAACCTTCCCTACCAGAGGAGGCTACCTATTCCACGTATATCTTCTACTCTCCCTCAAGAGCCCAGAGTCAGTGGCTTAATAACCTTAACTTCTCTTTCATCTACCTAATTTACTGATTGAGAGAAAAAGATAAGGATAGAATAAAAGGTGGCCACAGAGAAAGCAAGACTGACATGAGTCTGGCTATGAGCTCCCTTTCAGTCTCCGTTAGGGAGCCCTGAAATCAGTTGGATGATTGGTGGCATGCCACACTTAGAGGGCCAAAAAAAGGTAGGTCTGGTGATTCAAGGTTAAAATACTGTTTCTGTTGGTGTGATATTGTTTCATGCTGACCTTGACTAAATAAATTGAAGTTTGGAGAGCAGAAACACCATGTCCTTTATTGGATACAAGAAACTGAGCAATATTCAAATGCTAAATGATGCTCTGTTTTGAGGAAAGACTTTGAAACAAAGAGATGTTGGCCAGTCATAGGGCCAAATCATGAATCTGAATTTCATTGTACAGCTTTGAGATTCATCCATACTAAAAAGGATTTAAATTACAATGCTTTTGCTGGGGACATATCTGAGGTTTGAATTACACAATATTTCAAGAATCTGGCTCAAAATAATAAAATTTAATGCATTAAATCTGAGAACACCAAATATACTTTTTCAAAAGAAGAAAGGGAAAGAGGACATAAATTATAAAAGAATAAATAAAACAGTCAACATAAATATTTGCCATGTATTACCTGGGGAAGAGGAAAATGAGTGGTATACAGAAGATGCCTAGACTGTCTTGCAGGCTCTGTCCCAGAGCCAGAAGCAGTGACTTCCTCAACAGCTGGTGGTGGTGGTATTGCTGCCTGTGGAGGCTCATCTTTTGGAGAATCCGGGGCATCCTGAAATCAATCAAGTGTTGAATTAAACTCTTAACAAGGATGAGACAGCTAATGGGAATTAGATTCAGTTAGAAGACAGGAAATAATTAATTTTGTAAATAATATACTTGTAATACTTAAATGTAATAAGCAATTGTTTACTTCAGTCCTATAAAATTACAGAAAACTCATTATACCTACCATACTGTTTTGTTGTTCTTCTTTAATGTGCTGAAGAAGTTTGTCTAAGTCATCATCAATTTTGCTGTCATCATAATCCATTGTTCGAACATGGTCCTAAATAGTTTATAAAATTAAATTACCACATTAAAAAAAAAACTCATGCATAATACATTTTCTTACATAATACTTTAAATTTTTACCAACTATGTACTATGAACTACATTTTTCAATGAGACATACAGTGATCTTAAATATTTGAAGAGACTAAATCGGACCTTAATGGAGAAACCAATAAAAGATAAAAATGCATTTGGGTACGGAATATTCATAGAAGAAAGATTATGAGCTAATATCAATTATATGTATTGAAAGACGGAAGATGGCATAGAGGCTGGAAAAACTCATATTAGAAATTCTTTTGTGATTAGCTCAAATTATAAGCTAACTACAAAGTTTGGGATTCTTTCAAGAGTTTTGCAATTTTTTCCACTTTTCAACCAATTTTTCTTAAAAAACAATGTATGATGCCGAAAATAAAAAAATACTGAACAAATCTCAATAAAAAGTTGTAAAAAAAACTCACTGAACACACTGCGATAAATTTTAGGCAATCAAATTGTAACATATATTAAATTTAATGAAGCATAAATCTTTCTAACAAATAAAAAGACTGGCCTCATGTCACACACTAACATACTTCATCATTTCTCCCTGGAGGCCAACCCATTTATATAGCCCTGGGAATCAGACTTACCTACAGATGCAGATCTCATATATACAGTGGAAGCCCAATATAAATAGAACGGCATATAATGAGAATCCTTATATAACGAGTAATGACCAAGGTAC
>LYUA01000593.1:3545-14217 GCA_002093875.1 Calopteryx splendens | reverse complement strand
GTACAGATTAGTATTTTGGGTGGAAGTTTCTCTGTTTCGTGGTGAAAAGTTGACACGCAGATGTCATTATGCGTGTAGTTGTGAAAATACTCCCTCGGTGTCATCGTCGAACTTGCGCGATTTGTTTTTTTCCAATAGGTTAAGTCGTGAATATAAATTTCGTGCCTCAAGCGGTTCCCATTCTAGGTTTTGTAATAACCATGTGTCGCCTTCTGTTGGTCCGTAGCAATTTTTAGGAATCAGTCGGATTCCCATGTGTTCCCATGTCTTTCCTCGTCGGATCCTATATACTCGAGGAGAATTCAAAAAGAGGATGACAAATGACGTCTCTCTCCAAATTTTTCATTCAATATTTCCCCACTTTTTCGTTCCATGAAACAGAAATTCATTAATGCAGCTCCGTTTCGTTATGGCGCCAACTATGAAAGCAAAATGTATAGGTCCTCAACTTATAATTATCGTGCTCTGTATTTGTGTTCAGTGCTTATTAAGTTTCGAATGCTTCAAAGAATATGTGAAAACGGAAATTTTAATATAGTTGTTGGGATTGGATTAGTGGTAGGTACCCCGTTTACGTTTTATATTGCTGTTTATATCGTTGTGGAATTACAAGCTTGTTCTACGGTTGTGAAGACCTTTGTGCGTAGGAAACAAGATTATGTTTCTTGCTATTGCTCTAAGTGTAGCCTCGGTTATGAATTTAATGATATGCCAGAATTATGTTTTTTTTGCCTCAGTAACAAACATATCTTTTGAACTAAATTTTACAGCTGATACATAATGTTTTACCAATTGATTAAGTTTTCATGCGGTATTCGTGTTTCGAATGGTTTCCATCTTAAATTTTCTAATTGAGTGATGCTTCCTGCCCCTCCACAAAAATGTTCGACTATTCGGGTGACTTTTCCGTGCTTTTCGTTGAATTAGGTCTTTGGGTCATAAGTACAAAGGCATGTTTAAGTCTTGGTCTAACTAATACGAAATGACTCTTCTCCTTATTTTTTTCTCCCAACTTTCCGGTTGATGAGACCTAGTTTCTTGACTAGCAACACTACATGTATTTCGAATATTTTCCCTAGTTAATGACCGAGGTTAGAATTGTACCCTATTATTTTTCACTCTTCACCGCGCTTAATCTGCCTCCAATCCGCGATTTTGTATTTTTAAGGGTGATATGTTTTCATTTACCGATAGTAATTCTGTCTGTATGCGCTCTCTGAGCTACGCGTATTTTTGTGCGCAACAGCTGGAGCTCAGAAAAATACGCGTAGCTTTGAGAGCGCAGTCGTGATACCTCCCCGTAGCATTGTTGGATCACTTGATTTAGTCCTATAGTCCGCTCAAGTAATCTTTAGTTGATAAATGGCTGTTATCACCAGAGAATGACCTAACGTTGCGAGTTATTCAAGAAATGATATCAGGTGCACAAGGAATCAGAAAGAGCCAATTCGTTTTGTTCGGAACGCAATAGGCTTTCTTTTTTTTCATCATGGCTACTTACGACATTCTTTACTTTTTTCATTCTTTACATTCTTGATTTTTTGTGAATCTGTTTTATGAAACCACATCAAATGCTCTTTTGAAATCTAAAAATGGCGCTTCTACATACTTTGTCATTTATCCCAATTTGAAGCTGTATAATGTGGTTAAATCTTTTTCCAGTTTACTTTTCAGGGGAGCATTCAAAGCCGAAGTTGTGACAAAGCATTAATGTTATTTGACTCCGTCATAGTTGGCAATTAATGGCAAAGGATGGAAATTATGGCAACTAAATGGCTACTAACTTACTTCTACTGGTCTTTCAGTTGTGAAACCTTCCAATTGGAAATATTTTTTTAGAACCTTTCTCGATTTTATTCAAAAATGATAATTTTGTCGTGTCACTTTTCTTCCCTATGAGCGATCTGAAGATACAGTTCACAATTCAGAAACCTCTCTCTATTCGTAACTCGAATGCTTACATGGACCACTGTTCCGAGAGTGTCGTATAATTCAAATGTCTGTCTTTATCCGTAACGTGAAAGCCTTGAAACTAGTTTGAGTAGAAAGACGAGTTTGATGAATGTGAAAATGTAAACGTATTCTCGCACATCATGAAACTTCGGCGAGCCGAGAACGTGGACACCTTCGGAAGCGAGGATCGAAAAACAGTATTAGTAAGACGCGGGGGTTTATGAAAAATGGCATCGGAAAAATATATCCGTGGTTGCTAACCATCAATCATGCTTCAACCGTAGGAAAACGCAAATACTCCCACTAACCTACCCCGAATGATGCGGGAAAGGTGACGGCGGAGACGAAATTGATCATAATCACGCGTAGAATTTCTTTTAAAATGGAATAATGGAGGAGCTGTTGGCTGGTATTTCCACCCACACTGGCGAATTTTTGCGAAAAATTGCATTTATTATGAAATATCAGCGGGTAGTCCGAATCCGTAACCAGCGCGACCTGTTTATACACTGCCTACGGGTGAAATTTCGTTCGTGCCACCAGGCTGCCACTTGGTGGCAGTTGCCTGGACTAGACACGTGTTTCCCTTTACACAGCGCTATTGTCGTCTGAGTGATTAATGTGCTGCCTTCTGCCAGCACGTTTTGTTCGCGTCGTTTTAATTCGTCGAGAATGTGGAACAGTGTACATACTTCACTCAAATAATGTTTGGTAATACAGTGTTTAAAAAAGTTTACTTGGTGGATTTTTGAGCGTTCCTGCGTATTTTATATTGGTAATGATCAAGATCATTATTTAAGTTACAGAATGCACGTTCAGTTGAGGTTTTGTTTTAAGCATTTCTCGGATTGAATGCTCGTTGAAGGCACTAGTCAATCATGTTCAGACGATTGCAATTATTTGATGAATGATACGGGAGAAATTGTTTACAGATATGATGATCCTTAATCGTCTTTTAGGAAAATACCGTGTTCTTTTTATAATTGCGAAATAATATTATACCCTTTTGGTAATGTGAGGAAAAACGAAGTAACTGGCGACAATTTCTTCGAATTTATCATACACACAACTGGCAGACCTATAATATGGTACAAGGAAGTAATTTTTCAGAGCTAGTTCATGTTGTCGTTAGCTAGTGTCGTTCAGCTCATGAATCATAACTCATCCATTCATGAGTTTTTCATGGAGTGGATTTCTGTGTATCTTCTAATAAAGAAAGGTCCAATTAGTGGCTCACGTAAATCTTCGCGCTTGTATGCTCATACCTTTCACAGTTATGAGAAATGACTCTGACTCACAAGTCGTGTCCGATTGGTTCACAATCGTAGCTCAAATCCGCCGTTTGAAGAATTGAATTTCTCTGCGTTCTTAAGCCACCAAAGGACCAAGTTTGCCTTTTGCGTGAACGCCTATATATTAACCGAGGATAAGGTGTGGTTATTGCGCATCGGCGGGAAAAATCTTGCGAAGCGTGTGCATATAATTCCGGAAGTGAAATAATTGATCGGTATAATAGTAACATAACGTCTTTATATTGTATTAGGAAGGACATTAAGTTCATATCCGCATGCTTCCGTCAAGCATCTACCTGGATTCAAGTCAGTAATTGCATTGAAATAGTAATTAGTCTTTAAAAATCGAACTCAGGTTTGAGCTGCATTTTTAGAAGTTTTTCTGCCAGAATGAATTAAATATCACTTTGAATAAAATATAGTGGGTTGCTAATCTATTGAACTGGAATAATTTTAGTATCAGATAGTAATAAGAGTCCTGGTGTGATAGAAGGAGAATTACCAGTCATTAGATTATACCGCGGGGCTCCGCCTCGCCATTATCCGGATTTTCTTTTTTCGATCAGACTTATTTTCACCCTTCTGCATCCTAAATTCGAGGAATGTCGGATTGCCGATGATAACTTTATATGAATAAGGTTGTAGTACCTATGAGAAAGGCATATTAAAGGTTTTTTTAAATTGGTTTTATCATTTCTGTGCACCTTTTTGCACTCTGTGCGTTGAGGGCTCGGCTATCCAAGAGGTCGGATTCAAATCAGGATGGTCGTGGACACCCTCAGCTCTATGATTTTTTCCGGGTCCCATATTTTCGTAAGGAACCTAAGACGGCATAAGGAGAGGAACTTGTTCCCATACCAAGATGTCTGATCCCGTTGGGCTTGCTGCGGTGACAGCTCTCCTGCTAATGACTCAAGTCTAATGTGGAATTTCTTGAAGAATGTGACGGTCATATTGTGTTATTATCAATGTGAAAAAACCTAATTTAGGATGAAGTTTCGCGCATCGGTAAAGGTCAGACACGTTCCATATTACGGCTACGTTTGACGAAAATCGCCAACATTCTTGTGGCCTAGATTTATTCTTCAACCCTTCCCAAATATCTTATCCCTTCCTGTACCGCGGCCAAAATTCCTCCCTCCGCCGCAGATCGTCAGTGGAAGTCGTGATGGGGCGATGGGGGTTGGCAATCCGACCGAGGTAGGGGGGAGCGAGGAATTGGGGGATCGGTGGGAATCGGCCGCGAGAAGTATTGGTTTTTAGAAACGCTCATTTTCGCTTGGCCGCCCTTGCGCCTCGTATGAACACGATATCCTCTCGAGGGCCCTATCCAAACCTCCACTCGAAAGCGATTACGTACCATCGCCAAGGGTCCCTGGAAGGCGTCCACTTTCACGCATAATTTGTCGTCCCAACTCAAGCGTAATTCATGATTCCGAAAGTCGCGTACGCTTTATTATGGAGATGAACTCATTTTTTGTAATCATTCTCAGCGAGTCTGAGGAATTTCTCGACCAGTCATTTTTTTGGGAACCGCTATAGGAGATAACAAATGGCCTCAGTTACAATTAATTATCTATTCTTATTCGGTATTTCTCTTCGAATAATTCATCTAGGTAGGATTCAGCCCTCAAAAGTATACACTTTTATTTAATGATGTGCAGGGATTGATGATACTCAGAAAAAATTGCTTCCTTAAAATGTAAGAAAAGGCTTTATGTGTCCAACTCTTTCTTGGTTTTACTATTATACGAGGTGCTACCCAAAGTTCTGAATAAAACACTAGGTGGTACCCAGAGGCAGCATACTGTACAAAGTTCGCCCGCTAGATACCAATTGGTGTGTTATTCATATACCAGTCTGCCACGTGGCAACTTTGTGAGTGTACCTATCTGTTTCTTAGTTTATGCTGTTTTCGCTACACCGTGTTTCTCCGACAGAACTTCGCACTGCTACTGGTTTTGGCGGAATATTCAAATTCTCGACAACTTTGGGTAGCACGCCAGGATGCAGGATACGTTTCCTACACAGGTACTATTTGTAGTTTCCTATCCATGTCCTGGGATGAATTAAAAGGAAAACAATAAAACTGCCTGGGATCCTGAAGTGAGCCGTTTCGCGATTTCACTGGGAAATGACCTTAAACAGTAAATTTGTGAAGTGTTTACTTCTACGTAAGTGAGTAGATCTATTCCTCAGTGTTTTTGGGCAATTCGTTTGCTCAGTGAGAGCTGAAAATTTGATGTCTCAGAGGTTACGGATTCAAATAATGCTTTGATACCGTTAGCCATGAGATTTTTTCCTTTTGCCTTCACCTCAGTAGATTGTAACATTTTTCGAGGGTCACTAGGGAGAGTTAATATCTCTTCATCTTTACAGCGACTCTTTTTTCCGTTCGTCTTTGATTGGCACCCCAGTGTTTTGAGAATTTCGGAGGAGGAAACACCATTGGATATAGACGGTTGCGATAAATTTCTACGGTCCCTGCGGTGGGTTTTTGGCATTCCCTCTGAACTCTCGTAGAAATTCCACACTCTTCCTGGTCCATCTCTCGTTTCTCTGCGGTACGGAGCGTTTGAAATGCATTGGCGAAAGAGAGAGAGACGATACTCGTGTCATCAGCCTTAATGAATGCTGCCGAAGAAATTATGAGGTTTCTCAATGAATTTACGACGTCGCAGCGGGGAGTTTGGTAAGAGGGAGCCATTGATTCCACTTGAATCGGTGGATTGAAGCGGGGGTGACCTTGTCGAAATCCATTCGTACACTAGGATAAGGAAAACTGATAAGTGTCTTGGGGCCGTGGCTTCCAGACTACACGGTCAAGGCTTCGCCGTTGCTGCGTGCTTCTTCCCATTACGTCAGTGCGAGGCGTGAAGCCATCGCCTCGCAGGATATTGCTTTTACCGACGTGACGTGAAGGCTGAAAGGAAAGGCGTCTAGCAAAATTCCATGTCGTTTATGGTCTGTATGCATGTATCAGTGTATTTGTTTGGAGAGAAAAATGTCAAATTTCGTCCAAAAAACGTGATACTGCCGTGGATATGAAAAGGGAACCTCACGATTTCTGGCCGAAACTGCTATCATTATCTAGAAAAACGTCTTGATGATAACGAGTGAAAGAGGAACAAACAAGAAACGAAATAAATCAAGTTTTTTCTCAAATGTTTGTGGGTTCAACCCCGTCCTCAGGCAGCTGCGATGACAGCCTAATTAAGTAAATGTTTTCCCTCTGCCGTACTTAAAGGACCGATACCCTCTGAGTGCGCCTCTCGTTAAGTATTCGTTAGGATTATTATTCCTGAAATTATTGTTTTGGCTTAGAAAATCAGTTTCCGTTTTCAAATATACTTTTGCGGAAGTTATAATGTAACTTCCGATAAAATTGCGGACGGATCGTGTGTGTTTCATTGCATCTCAATAATAGCACTTTTGTGTAAGATCCGCGAACTAAATAATAGTATTAATATGAGTAAATATGTAACTTTGATATCAAAATCATGTAATAAGTATCTTGAAGAGGAAAGACCTAGAATTCAATTTTTTTACTAAAAGTGGGATATCTTTAAAAATGTGTGTTTATAGAGTAAGTACAAATAGATGTTCCCGGCGTTGCTTCGGATTAGAAGCAACTAATCCGGATGTGTCTTGCATGGCGGCCATGAATTTGCCAACAATAATGCAAGCATTTTTATTTTCAAAGTGTAATTTAGAAAGATTCATACGCGATTACAAATTCTACTATAGAAACGTTATGTCTTCGTTTATTGTTTAAAGACTAACTTATTTGTGGCATTAACAATTTAAACATCATAATTGAATTTTTCCTGTTATTCCCGTATCATTCGAATGGGAAAATTTGAGAGATTTTTTTTAAATTACCATATTTGTAAATGTACCAATAAACATAAAATTTAAATTAATGCAAATGGGCATTTTTCCTCGTAGAACCACAAAAAGAAACTTTCTAAAGATTAGATTTGATAGGTTAAAAAGACATTCGAATGGTAGGGATTAGGGAAATATAAATTACATTTTATATTCCTATGGGTAAATGGAGATTGATTTTTTCCGTGACCCAATTTTTTATGACGTATATAGATGCGTACGAAAGAATGGAAAGAGGAACACTTTGTATGGTTTGCTAATGACATGACCTTATTCTATGTATATAGTGCCCAAACTCCTAGGTGAAATGATAACCGACTAGCAAAAAGCGCAGTTGAGACTTTGTTGGGATATCATTGTCGTTATCAGTGCACGAGGTGAGCCCAGCTAGGTGTTTTCTGCAAGAGATAATTCTGTTCCTTTTATCTTCCAGAAAATATTTGTCTTAATACTGCTGTAAAAATAGAAATAATATTTTCAGTAGTAGTCTACGTGTTATTTATTACTTCTGCCTCCTTGAAATCTTATTGAATTATATATTTTTGGGAATTTAAGCGTAGAGTTTTAATGATGAAAATCTGTAATTAAATGTCACCAGACAACCATCGCCTCTAATTTTTTAAACTGCTGGAGTTTTCATTTTTTAAAATAATACAATTCTAAAACGCTCCTCTGGATTGATAAAAAATGAGAATTACTTTACACCTTAATAATTAACTCGCAACGCGGAGCGGATTTATGAACTTCAGAGTTATTATGCAATTAAATATCTTTTTTATAATTAAAATTTTAAATACGTTAGCCTTTTCATTTTTAGTCTTTTGAATTGTCATTGCACCTGCTTTCTTTTTGAAAATTTTCTCATAACGTTAGTTGTTAGAGGTAAATATGTGTGCACACACAGTTAATGATTATACATTTTATATTCTGAATATGGTAAGGACAGAAAATGCTTTTTACTTTAGGGTGCCTATGCCTGCAACGAGATAAGTACCTCGTTATACTTGTCAGTTAATATTCTTGGAGCCCAAAAACATTAAAGCGCTTCCCGCAAACTCAAAATTCTATTGAAGATTATCTATGCTTGGTAATTTTCTCAAAATATGAATGGATTATGCTTAAATTAACATGTATTTGTGTACTGAACCCATCCTTTTTTGTTGTCTTAAAGCTTAGGAATTTATTACGGTTTTCTATAGACCAACGTTTGGTTTCCGTGGTGTTTCCAGAGCTACGGGACATTTTACTCCAAGTTCATAAATATTATATTATATTTATTAAGTTGATATTTAGTTTTCCATTCTCATTTACCGTTTGTGTCTAGATCAAAATTTTACTCGGGAATTGGTTTGCGGCATAAAATTTTTTAGAACTGTTGATTCAATTAAAATATTTAATTGCTTGTGGGAACGTTCAGCTGCACTTTTAATGCTTGTAACGATGTTTTAAGAATGAAAAACGGAGTGTCTCATGAAGCGTTTTCCTGAATTGAAACACACTCGGTCACATCAGAACCATGAAATGTAAGAGTAGTGAACTTTGATTGCGATTGTTTTCAATATCCGAGGGTGGTCATCAAAGCGGAAGTTCGCGCTAAAAAATAACAAAAAAACCGAATTTCACAGGGGACGCTTCCGAGCGAGAAGCTCGAGCGCAGCATATGTTTTTGACGTGTACTTTTTTTTCACGCTTCAGCGTAAAAACCCCGGTGAAATGAAATCCTTTCATGCTGTCTGCTTTTTTTTACAGGTCTCCTGTATTCCTAAATTTTTCTCTGATAGTAATTTTGAAATCAATCGGAAATTTTTACCCCTTGATCGTGTTTTCCACCCGTGGTAGATGGTCGGGAATCATGGAGGTCAGACGCGGGTCGCTGAGACTGGATCTCAGGCCCGTGTCTCTCGTTCGGAGCGTTGCCCGAGATCATGTCATAGTCGCAGGATGCAGTTTTAGAGCTAATGAGAAATTTTGATTTCCCTCGAGCCAGGGTTATCCGATGTGCCATTTGACCTGATGGGACGACGCCCGTGGTTTTTGATTGTATCGCGAAAAAGTCACGCCTCGTCGACTCCGTGCCTCCAGCGAAGGCCACTCAATCCGAGTGGAAATTTTACCGGAGAGCAGTTCATGATATCTTTAGCCCCGTTGTCTGAACTGAAGTCTCCCAAGCAAGCGCATTAGGCTGACGGCAAGTATAATGAGCAGAGGAGTTCCACCCTTCCTAAATATCATGTTTAACAAAAAATAAAAACTGCATTCTGCAAAAGGCATAAAGCTTGTTGACTTTTGCAAAAGCGGTATGCGTTGCGCGCGACAGAGTATTCATCCGGGGTTAGGGTTATCTGTTTCACAGGAAAATAGGTCCTTTAGTTCTTTAATTAAATAAAAAGTGCCGAGGATCATGTTTCCAATGTGAATTTCAAATGTATATAGAAGAAAGATAGTAAATAAAATACCATTTTTATGATTCGCCAGACAATGATTGTATAAGTAAAGGTTTACTCTACGACATGGCGGATTGTGAATCACGTACGTGTGCGGAAATACGTCACGTTTCCGGTTTTCTGCCAACATTTCAAAAAAGTTTAAATTTCAAATATCTCTGAAAATAGTCGCGAAGTCTCTATTATGTTTTTACGCGAAGAATTTAAACGTTTCGTTACTTGCAAAACGTTTTTGTGGAGCGTGTTTGCTTATGTATCTTGTTTAAAATGTGTACCAATGTCAAAATAAGAGTCGCCGCGGAGTCTTTCATAGTAAGAACCCATTAAATGCACCATTTTCCAACGCCATTTAAGGAATACTCGTTGCAAAAGGCCTTTATTTTCACTAGCTTAATCGATATACCCCCGTTTCAGCTACGTGTACCGTCGGTTTCAAAATTTTCATGAATGAGTGATTGCTCACATGAACCACCTTAATGCGCACAGGCATTAGCTTAAGTAATTATTGCATGGATATTAAAAACAGTTGATATGGATTAGTCCTGTGTGATTCAAGCAACTGATTCACATATTCAAGAAAATTTGACCCAGTTAGGTTTAAAAAAAAGATATCCGCACTACCATGTGGGATCGTTATTCGTAATTTTTCTCAGAAAAACAATGTTGCTTCCCCACACTTGAGGGGAGCATTTGGTGCCGCAGTTAACTTTTCCAGTCGATCGAAAATCATAATCGAGGTCTCGGAATAGGTTAAAAAAATCGATTGTGACATGGTATATATGATCTATATCTGCCACACAGAGAATAGAGCTTCCCAGCGAAGCATAGTCATTCCATCGTCCCTGCGTCCCTTTAGCTCGAGCGACTCCGGACGGAACGTGGATATTTCGCGCTGGGAAATCGATCGACCCCTACTCTTCCCTCCACTGGCGAAGCGTGCCCTATCCGTGCAATTACTTTGCAATATTGAAATTTTTTTACTCCCCCTTCCCCGGGCCGAGTGTCGCCGGAGTTTCCACGTATCCCCCCCGCCATCCCGAACGGGTCATCAGCAAACGATATGGATGGGGGAGGATTGGGGGGGCGGCGGGGGGG
>LYUA01000592.1:1558570-1575019 GCA_002093875.1 Calopteryx splendens | reverse complement strand
CCTACCCTTATGTGTGAATTTCATATGCCGTTGGGCTTAGTACTGGGTGAGCTCTACCTTCATGTGCCAAACCAACCTTCGGGTTGATAACTGTGATTTTTTTTTGATCCTTCCATTTCACTATGCACAACCCTAACATTCAATATTTTCTTGTCCATCTCCTGTTTTATGTTATCTTACTTCCCTGTCCTTATAATCATCCTAATGTTCCAAGTCTCAATTCTAGCAGTTATGTTTCTATTCTAAGTTTTCACTTTTGCTGCTGTCGATGTTGCTTTACAAGTATTTCATGTGATGACGACCAATGAGACCTTGCCTCCCCCGCTGCAGACTGTAACACCTGACCTTGTGGGTTGGGCCCCATAGTTGCCAGGACTCATTTTTGCATTTGTGTCCATCATAAATTCTTAGGAAAAATAATTGAGGTGGTTTCATGTTGCCTTCCTCAATATTGTTTGTAATGTGAAACCATCTCTTACAATGGGAATGGTAGTTAGAAAAAGGACAAGAAAACCATGGATTACAGAAGAGATGATTTGGAAGATAGACAAGATAAGAAATGGAAGAATGTAAACACAGAATTTGGAAGAAGGGCATACAAGGCATTGATGGAAATGAAATCAAACAAGGCTGTGGGTGTTTATAACATCCCTGCAGAATTATTAATGCCTAATTGAAGGTTTGATGGAAGATACAAGAATTAACAAACTTAAAGAGGATTCTGAATCATAAATTAATGGAAATAAATATTTTTCAATTCAAATGCACAGCATTTTGAATTAAAAGAGAAAATTTATTGAGGTATTGTTTTAATTTCACCAGAAAAAGCTTGGTGATACTGCCTACCCTTGCTTAACCCATCTCTTGGACACGTTGGGCACATCACACGTGCACAATATATTTAATACTGTACTCAGTAGCTGTTGAGTGACAGTTGAGAATGCCTTTGAATGGCTTCCGTAAAGATTCAGACAACTTTACCATCTGAATCTCAGGAGTTTGGTGGAAATGTTGCATGTGTGTGTGCATTGAATCATGTGTGTTGCATAATGTTTTGATCTTTGCCTACAACTTAGAAAATTAACATGTTAAATATCATCATATTTTAAGTTCCTACTTTCTGCCATATTGTTTATTTACATTACTTCCCGTGCTGCCTTATCTGAAACTTCTGTATCACTATCATATTGTGCACCTGTGACACAAACACTACAAATTTCTTGAACTTCCGGTGATGTAAATGGGTAAGTGCAAGTTTCTGCAAAAAAGTGCAGGAGGGGTAAGGCTAACAAAGTTGAAGTTACAAGGTTAATTTCAGGTTCTGTTGATACCATTGTTACCCAGTTGTTAACCTAAATGCTGCTTTTGAAGATAGGTCAACTTGCAGGGTGTCCTGATTTTAGGTCAATTGACTAATGAGCCCTCAAATCTATGCTTTCATTGTTAATTTTTTTTGTTTTTAACTTAAGTGATCACCGGATTACAACTTCGTGGGTGTGAGTGCTTTTTTTGATTTTTGTAAGATTTGATGTTAATCAATAAGTTTCATTGGTACCTACATAATTAAGTGTAGGTAGTGTTACATTAATAAATGGCTGAATTTGTTTCTCAAGTCTCCTATTTGCTTTTCAGTTGATCTTGCTGGAGAAAGTCGAAACACTAAGAGAGGAGGCGGAAGATGTTATGGAAGGGCTCAATACTAGTTGAATTCAAGTTTAACTCAGTTTCAGATTTGTGATACAATAAACAGTTTTGGACATCAATGTTTTTATGTGAAAAAGATTGTTGAGTTTGTTACAATAAGTAAATTATATCTATTTTGTCAAGAATCAGTTAATATATTAACTATATCCTATAGGAATAATGTGAATGTCTGCTAAACTTAAATATTGTTTTTGGATAGGATCAGTTTTGTCTTTTTGTAAACGTTGTAAAAATGGCCCACTGATGTGAGGCAGATGAGCATCACAGGAGTTAATCACCAAGATATGATTTTTTTATAGTATTATACTTTGCCTGATAAATTGTCCACCTGTACCTGATGAAAAAAAATTTTTACTGTTACTTTCTGTGAATATGATTGTCAGCTTGGAATAATGAATGATCTTGTACAATTGTAGGGTGGAAATTTGTTTGCTTCAAGTGTGAAATGAAGTAGTATTTATTTAATGTGAATTATATGCAAGTACAGTGTAAAATATGTGAAGTGTCAGCAGACATTTAATTGCCGATTTTCATCATGCAATTGATCAAATTTAAAATGTAAATAGTTTTCTAAATGCAAAAGTTAATTTAAAAAAATAAATTTGTATTGAAGAAAATGCAAAGGTTTATTTTTTACGGTAATGATTTTCGAAGTGCAGACAGTACAAAGAGCATTCTGTGTGACATCCCTTATTGTTAAAATTTATTTTCGGTGACTATATAACGATATAACTATATTAATGTAGAGGGCAAATATTTGGATTACATTTATCTAACTCATTACTGTCGGTTTCTTCTGTACGATTTGTCTTAGCATAATCAATTTAGAATGGTAAATGTGTATTGGATTACCCCGAATAATTTGAGTATTAGCAGACTTATATTTAGTACGATTCGTTTAGTTTACTTGAAAATGCGCATTTATCCCAGCAGTTCTTTTGTGCTTCCCTAAAATTATAATTAAAGCGTCTCTGTTATGTTCACCGATAAAAATAAAATGTACTGGCTATTATTTTCTTCATCCTTGACGTTAATAATATTTCAAGGTCATCATACGGTAGGGAAGTACTACATATTAACAAAACTGTTAGCATCCCATCACACTTTTTGGCCTTGGAAGACTGCCAAAGAGCCAGCACGTAGCTTGTAGGCAAGGAATTCATCAACAAGATCCAAATTATACGACATACCGTTAGCTATCAGGAATTTGAGACAGTAAAGCTTGGCCAGGTTTCAGCCAAAATTTACGTAAGTCTTAAGAGAAGCGAATTTTCAGTCAAAATCTTGGTAGCCTCGTAAAAGTTCAACTTTCTCTTCCCCATAAAAATTTTTAATGACAGAAATGACTTAAAAATATAGAAGACCGGTTTCTATAGCGGTAGCTTTGCTGTAGAGTTTAGCCACATAAGGTTACATTCAATATGGCTACTGCTTAAAATTCTGATAGTTAATAAACGATAATTTTAATGTTACAATGTACCACTCGTGCGTACGTGCAGGTTGATGCGCAGAAGCGCGGTTAAAAGTTATTAAGTGCGTTAAGAGTGCGTAATTTGTTTGCCCACAGCCTGCCCTGCCGCTTTAAAGGTGGAGTAGGTGGCGCTGGGACATTTCATCGAGATCGAAAGAGTGATAGTAGACAGAGGAATTTATATTCATAGGTTTACTGTCTTGTTTAGGTAATGCATTAAGGAATTCTTAAATGTATTATCTTATCTCCTTATCATTCAGAATAAGCGTTATTTTCGCAAGGTCGACGAAAACTAGCCTTTATTATTGTATTATTTTGTGCCTCTTTGTCTGATTTGTGCAGTAGTGATCGAGATTCTTAAAATAACATTCAGGCAATGAAAATGTAAATAAATATTCTTTCACCAATATATGAAACCTTCGAGGCTCGAACGAGATACTTTAATGATATGATCAATGTGTTGGTTATGAATCAGTAACGTAATAATTACATCTTATGATACGGGTAACGGCAACTAATTAGACTGATTACGGATTTCGTGAATGTCCAATTAATGGTTTTAACCAATATCATGTATGGGTTTCAGAGATAGTGTGCGATGCTCATCACCTGTAAATGCCTCAACGTATCAATCTGTATCATTGGAACGGACATATCTGAGGTTGATGTCGCACAACTGGGTCTAACTTCAACGGAATTAAATGACGCGTTTTTTAAGGAGGTATGAACAATTTTTTGTTGTTTTATTTTAGGTTTTTAGTTTAGGCTCTTCTTTCGGACGTTACTTTTGTTTATTCCGAACATTATCCTTTTCAGGATGTTGGGAAGGTGGAAGTTGATAGAATATCCAAGGAACAAGCCTCCTTAATTCACCTTCGAAATGCGGGTAGCTGGATTATCCACCAATGTCTGAATTGCTCCATGAATACTCATGCTATTCATAGAGAGAAAGGTGCTAGTTATGTCATTGTGAACAAAGGATTGATGGTAATTATATTATTAGTAAAATGTAGAAAATAAATTTGACGTCTGCTTGAGTTATTCATGGAAACCTTTTTCATTATAGTCGGATGCAAATGAAATTATCGCAGCTAAAAATAGTGATAAATATTCGACAGTGTTCAGGATTGTAGTTGATGGTTCTGAAGATCCAGTTCCTGCATCCATCCAGTCACCAAGCAAATTTACAGGTTAGAATAAAATATAAATTTTTGAGTTAAATAATCTCAACGATTATGTAATGCGAAGGAGCTGCTCTGTTTTTTTGGTGTCTAATAGTGTTTTTATCACTATAAATACGAAAAAAGATTGCCAGGTTTTATAACTTGTAGTTTATATCTTACCAAAGACTTCAAAAATGGCTTAATAGATGTAGCCATTTCAAAGTAATTGTATGCACACCCTGGAATCTGTACTATTTTGACTGAAGCTCACTCATGTCAAGGTTCTTGCAATTAATCAAATCTATGGTGCACATATGATCCTGTAAAGCCCATTAATGATGTGTTATTATTATCTTCTTCATGAAAGTTGTGGTAAAGAAAATGCCATGAAGAGTAGGATGTCTCACTCATTCCAGTGATCCACCTTTCTCAAATGATCCCATTTAGCGCATCATCGTAGTGTTGACTTTTAAACTATTAAGGTCCAACTCGATAAATTAGAAGTTGTAATACATCTTTGATTTTGATGCTGTTGCATGCATACTGTTTTACTTTTATATCCAAATGCACTTACTACAAGAATGCTTTCAGAGTTTTCTTTATAAAAGCTGTTTCTGCTTCTATTATTTTTCCTTAGACTTCAGAAACTCATTTCCTTAATTTTCCATCTCCCAATTGATGTTAAAATTTTGTACTTCACTTCAATATTTCACTTTCATAAAGGAATTCTTTTCATGGTCTTAATGCCAGCTGCAGTCAAAATATCCACGATCAGATTGCAGATTAGTCCAAGCTTTCTATGCTCAAGTCCGTGGTTCCATTCCCATTGACAAGAACATTGTTGGTCATAAGTGAGTGTCTTGCAGGGAACACAATCTATTTTACTCTTTTTTTCAAATTATGCACTAACCTGTACCTATTGGTGCCACACAGCACCGTGCACTTGTAACAAGAGAGTTGTTCACTTTTATTGAACCATTTTGCAATAATCTGCATAGTGTAAGAAACCTCTTTATGTTCCTGCAGCAAGTGTTATGTATGTTTTATGTATTTCACTCCTTGTCCTCTCACTGTGATCTTAAGAAGGCACTTGTCAGGATGGGAAAAGTTTAAATTCAACAGCATTGCATGGAGTAAGAACTCAAAAAAAGCTTTTTATTTTGATTTGAAAAAACCTATTACTAAGTCCAGCTGGATGTGAAATTCACACAAGGGTTTGGGGCCCCATCTCTTTATTGTATTCCTTGTGGGTGTCCTAGGAAGATCTGTTGCCCGGCAAATAACACAGTTTAGGTGAAGCTATGCATGTAGGCGACACCTAGAATCAAACCCAGGCCCTCAAGTCAGTAGCCCAGCCGCTGTATCCATTGGACTAACATACCTGCTTTTATAATATTAAATTTTAAGTGGAAGACTTAAAGGGGATATGAGAAAGATTTTTAGTGCAGTGATGGTGGCATATCTGTCCAATGACATTTTATGTGTTCAGATTAAAGTAGTATTCACTTCTCTGCGCAGAATATAATTTTGTGATCTTTGAATTTAATGGTTTAGACATTTCACAAATAGATGCAGGTGGCTCAAGCAATGTGAACAAAGCTTCAACTTTTCATGGCTTTTCCTCATCTCCCACATTTTATTGAGTACCTACCTGTGTAAGTGTTGCAAGTGACTGCTAGCCATTTATCTCTTGCAATAATCACTACTAGCGCTCAGTTATACTTTTGCCAGTTGACCTGGAGTGAACACATGAATTGACTACAAGTTTACAAAAAAGAATGTCACAACTATCGGTTAACTCAGTTGCCAGTTATGGCAATCATAAATGGTGTCAGGACGTTTTGCATGTGCTTTTCAATCAAGCAGACTTGTGGAATCAAGAAATTTGCTGTCATTAGTTAATTTCTAGGGTGGGAGTGTCATACTCTCTTGGATTTTATTCCATTTCAGTATCTCTAAAAAACATGTCTATGGTTAATTAATGAAGTTACTCATCTCTTCAATATGTTTTTCCATTTGCATATCGTTTTGTGCCAAATATTGTTGAAGTATTAATGTGAGCTTTTTAGTTTGCCACTAAGCATGGATCTTAATGATGTGGTATTGTCTGATGAGATTATTGACCAATGGATCTCGAGTCTTTTTAACTTTCTTGATTTTTTTTGTTAAGTTCTTAATTGGAGCACAGTGATGGGTCATGGGAGAGATTAGAGTAAGATAAGAGTTTGCTTTATTAACAAAGACAGACTCATGGGAAGACAAGAATTTAGGAAGAGAAAGGGTTTTATACAGACTTATACCTTTCATACAACATTCTGAATCTGTTGTAAAATGTACATGATTTATATTAGGTTACAGGGGCAGAGGCTGAGTGCACCTCACTCCATGAATTTACATATTTTTAATAGTAACTTAATGATATTTATGAAAAATACTGGCAAAATACAGAAGAAAAAAAATTATATTTGTGGTCTTTCTACTTTTGTAAAGTGTCTCCATTGTGAATTGCCTGTTTTTCTCTCAGTTCTTCAGAAAAAAATCCTTTCTTTTAAAAGTACTGTTATTTATGATAATACTGAATTCCTATTTTTTTAATACATATTACCATATTTCATAATTGATTTTTTCTCACAAAAACGTTGCCATACTTAAAACTGTATATTCAGGCTTATAAGACGCATGGGCACATAAAATGCACTCCTGTTTTGGTTGCATATTAACCCTTCTATTATCTCTCTATACTGTTTATGGTGAAACTAAGAAGTTATATGTTACCCAATGAGGTAACTGAATGTGGCGAGTTCTGGGACGTCATCAGGGTGTATTATAAATAAAAAATGTAGTACTGTGGCATTATTTTGTCCATCGTTTTTCCCTTTTCATTGGACATTTCCCTTACGACTTAGCCGAAGGACTTAGCGCCCTACGCCAAAGGTGCCAAGGCCTTATTGCATGCCTACGGCTTAAAATGCATCACGACTAACCCTTTCATCAGGCTATCCCGTGCTTCAAGCTATCCGGCCAATATCTCCGGCCCTATTTCTGCCCTGTCTCTTCCCATCCCCTCACCAGGGGAAGTATGATTTATATAGCGGCCAGCATAGGAAGGAGAAAAAGGACTACGGCCAGTGACTCGCGGTAAAAAGGCAAAATCCGACCTTGTGCCGAATGTGCACAGCATATAGCTCGTAATTCTCCAGTAGTTTTCGGCGAATTGAAAATGTGAAGGTCAACGGTCAGTCTCCCAACGTTCGAAGAGAGTACTCCCTTCCTACTGCTTTCCTCACATGACCTGAAAATTCCGGCGGTGGTATGGGGGCCTCTTTTTGGGGTGGAAAACTGTGGTGAGAGGGTGTGGTGAGCTGCTCTTGCTAGACGAAGTTTTTCTTCTGCTTGACTTTTGCCTTAGACTCATCATGCACGATTTTAATCTGGAAGTTTACTTAGCTGTGATTGAAACCTCTTATTTCTAATTTAATTGGGCTCGTGTTTTTTCTATATAAATCCTTATAATAGTTAATATTTGCTCGTCTTGTAAATTTTTCAGTACTCACCAATTTGTTTGAACTTGTAGCGATTCGAGGGGGCGTCCATTGCTGGGGTCACTATTGTTTTTGGGAAACTATCAGCACGAGATGTTACAGTATGCCTGAGTCATTTAGCTGTCATGATATATTCAGATATACATACATTGTAATGGAGCAATGTAAGAAAAATTTCAACAGCCAATTATTGTATTAAAACAACTTAGTATAGATGTAGTTTTTATTATATTGACTTAAGCTTAGAGATTTTTATTCATAAAACACAAGGTGTTAAAAAAAGTTTTATTTGTTCTAAATATTATGAAATGTATGGCATTTTCAATTATCCTTAAACCCTAAAAAGCTGTTCCTGAAATAGATATTCAATGTCACCATCATCCAAAGAGATCTCTTGAGTCTGCTCAATCTGTTTCCTCATACAAAACATCATCTTCTCTGCTGTTGAGAGCATTGCTTGTAACATACTTCTTAAAGGATCATATTATTGTCTGTATTTTAATTTCTTTCCAAGCATTTTTGACTCACTGGCAAACCTAAACAATGGTAAGTATTTTGAGGCATCATGTCTGTTAGCTTATACTGTGGGAACATCATCCCATTTATTCCCTTCTTCATGTACATATTGAAAGTCTCGTTTCTTATTACATCCAAGGGTTGCAGTTGACACATTAGCCATCCAGAAATTACAGCCAGTTGCTTGTTTAAATTTTTAAAATCTGATCTTAGTATAGTTAGTAGGTCGGTTGGGTGAGTCTAGAGCTGACAGGGTGACTTGCCAGGGTACTATCCCCATAGTGTAAAGAAAAACATTTCAAGCAACACATTTGAAATGCAAGCACTTTGGGTTGGAAAGGAACCTAAGTCTGCTGATTTGGTGTCCACTTTACAATTTCAATAATTCAATTTCTCTTTATAAGAATGGGTCGTAATTGGAAAACTGCAAATGAGAATTTAATTGGGTTACAGATGTCACCTTTTCCTTTAAATAGATGGTTGCAGTGGGAATTGACAAATTTCGATCCATTTTAACTAGCTTTCCATACTATAAAAGATAATAATAATAATTTTATTCTTTCTAGGACATGGTAATTCATGTATAGAACAAGTCCTAGAAAAATACAACATGCGTGGGAAAAAAACATAGTAAATCATAGACGACAGAAATCACTTCATAAGATTGAGGCATAAATTCATCAATTGAGTAGTATGTATTATTTACAAGGTATTGAAGGGTCAAGATCATCTATTCTTTTATCGAGGAGATGGCTGCTCTTCTAGAGGAAGCTAACACATGGAAAAATAAAATGGCCCAATTTATGGAGTGAGGCATATCAAGAAATTGCTAGGCTTTTATATTTATAATGTTTAACTTAATTTGAAAGTGACTAAGTTTTTACATAAGTCAGATTGTGAGATTCATATCATGCAGATTTCAACAAATTTTCAATAAAAAATATTACAGGTTACATTTTTGCTATAGATGGTAACCACTGATATTTGTTGAAAATATATTTCAATTGATAAATCTAAAGTAAAATTGGTGCAAATTTCAAAGGTAGGTTTTCAAAACTAGGTTTACTGGCACTTTGCCATTGAAAATGCATTGCCTGTAATCTTTGAGCCAGTGTCAGTTTGGCCATATAAGATGCAGAATGATTTTCCATGGATTACCTAGGGGAAAAACTGAATCTTAAAAGCTGGAAAATATGGAATTTCCCTAGTCTTCATCCATTTCTACACCATGCTATGTAGTCCATTGTTAGATATCTGATGATTCTTACATCTTTCCCAGTTTACCATGATTTAAAATACATCTAGTCTTTCTCTGTAAATGTATACGAAGGCTCGTATAAAGTTGCTCAATTTCTTCCTCTAGTTTCCATCTTTTTTTAAATGCACACTGTATGTCGGAAAAATAATGGAACTTTAAAAAAAAAAAAATAACAATTATTTGCCAATATTATTTATTTTTATTTAAAATACATCCCTTCCACATCAATACACCCCTGGGCATGTTCAATGAATGCTAGCATAGATTTTTGTTACATAGTCATTTTTCGGAATCAGCTCAATGACCCCTTGATCAGCTCGACCCCATCATGGTTTCTTGAACTTGTGCAACATTGTCATAAAACGTTCCTTTCAGCCATTGTGAGTTTCAGGAACAGGAAATAGTTCCACAGAGATAAATCAGGCGAATATGGAGGATGTTGAAGCACACAGACTTGTTTTTTCACCAAAAATTCACGATTTGTTGGTTCTCATTTAAGGTGTGAAGAACAAATCCAGCACATACTTTCCGTTTGTTCAAATCCTTTGTCAAAACTTCGTGAATCATGTCTTTGGTCATTTTTTCCTTTGCTATCCATCCCACAGTTTAATTTGCATCGTAGGTGATCATTTCACGCACTTTTTTCACAAACTATTCCAAACATATTAGTTTTTTGGCCAGCCCGGCTTTGGGTTGTCTTCCAAAGCATCACGACCGTCCTGGAATCCCTTATACCACTGGAACACACATATGAGATAAGCAATCATAACAATAAACTTTTTTCACTGATTCAAATGTTTCTGTAAAAGTTTTACTGAGCTTGAAACAAAATTTAATATTAGATCTTTGCTCCATCATGTTTTTGTGATGAGGTGACATAAGGTAGTCACTTTAACCACTATAACTTAACAATCCGTTTATCGATTCTAATGAAGATGGTCTCGTTCTGTAGTGGAGATGTATAGGTTTCAGATTATATATTGATTCAATAGATGGCGTTAGTAATTTTCTGTAGTTCGATTTTTCCGGCGTACTGTGTATTAAGTTGGTAATACTCTCTCACAGTACCTTCCCCCAAGGTTTGTGGGCTCAGAAAATTTATAACTTAAATCTATCCAGTTGGTAACCAATGATCTTAGCTTTACTGGTAAAATTTCTCATTATGAATAGTAGAAAATAGTTGAATCAATCAATTACACGTATAGTTTTTTAACAGAATTAAAATTTGTCTTTTTCATATTTTTAGCACTACTTTAGTTACTGGAAAAATTTCATACATTCCTACCGAAAGAATATATGTTAATTAAACTTTTTTATTGACCAAACTATCATGTTCCTCTTTTTTCTTAACTGAGAATCACTTTCTTCAGGTACATCAATTTCACTATCATCAATTTCATTGTCCTCCATTTTACTTTCACTTACCAATTCTCATTGTTTTCATCTGCAGAGTTCATTCTCACTTAGTCATCCTCATTCCCATCCAAAGAATTTGATAAGAAATGCATTTTGAACTTTTTATAATCTCTCTTTATTAAAACACATTGTGCTTGTGTTGGCTTTCAAGTTCAGTTTTAGGCTTCAAGTACCCATTATACTGACCTCTTGATTTTCCCAATTAGAGTATGCTGTTTTTCACTTCCTTGCATCTACTCAGTATAGTATGCTTCATTCTGTCTTTAAAGGGTTTATTAACTGACCCACATCCTGATTTTCATTCTCACTCCATTAGTTATTTGCACCTTAAAAGAACTAGTGTTGATGGAGTGTAATGGAGAGTCACTGGTCTTCTCTGCCACAATGCTAGCTCTGCCTTTTACTAATCCTGCCTAGTAGAAGTAGAAGAAAGTAGAAGTTGGTGCTTCAGCATTATTTTCAAAAATATAAATGGAGGAAGCTTCCTACCATGTGCAGTAATTCCAAGCATGCATGTCACACGGTATTTTACCTTTTGTCCCAACCAGCACTGACATGGCACCTTCCTTCTCAACTGTAGTTGAGCTGGGCATGTCCAAATACATGGGCATTTTAGGAACATTACCTATTTTTCCAAGGAGGTGCTTTTCTTTCTTCCAAATTTGTAATGTAGTCCTGATAGGCTAAAAATTTCTCTTTGAAATATACACGGTACATATTAAGTGGTGTACAAGTGACATGGAGTCAAAGACTTGCCTGTCTCTCCTCATCATGTGCTTAACTTACCACCATTAGTAGTAAAGTCATACTCTTCATTGCCCATCTTCTTAGCAGCTTTCAGCATTACCACACAAGAAATAACCATAGCAGTTTCAGGTTTTCCATTCCCCCTTAAATTCAGTGATTTTCTATTCACTATCATGTATTTTTCTGAACTAAAAGTGAGATGCTAAAGAACTATGGGGAAGAGAGAGCTGAAATTTACAATGCTGGATACATTTCCTATCCACTTGGAATTTTTCAGCCACAGCATGATCACTGTACTTTTTTTGTGCCTGGTAGCAGCTACTTTGAAATTTGTCTTAGCTTCATATCTTGTGTTTATGGACTCTGT
Organism: Calopteryx splendens; assembly: GCA_002093875.1. Taxonomy (NCBI): domain Eukaryota; kingdom Metazoa; phylum Arthropoda; class Insecta; order Odonata; family Calopterygidae; genus Calopteryx; species Calopteryx splendens. Next base: position 1,562,835 of record LYUA01000592.1, on the reverse strand, counting down.
TTATAGAAACATCTCTGCTTTCAACTGTATTCTTATCTATGAATGAATTATAGCTGTGCAGTATGGCTAATGTGATTATGGCAGGAGACTTGCCAGAGACTGCCGCTACTGGGAATACTCTCTATTGTGTAGTGTAACTTAATTATCCAAATTTCCCAGCATGTGGTATTTGGTTTGACTGAAAATATCAATTTTTTATGATCATATTTATAAGCAGAAATTTTAATGTTACAATTTAAATGCTGTCAGAAACAGCACCGACTAATTTGGATTGAATATAATCCCCCTCCCAAATTTTCTTCCTGTACATTTGTGCAGAAAGTGGGTGGGTTCTATTCTGACAAATGGTATATGCATTGTATGCATTAATTCATTCCATTACAGGCAACCGAGGAACTTTGCACACAGCGTTGCAGCAGCAGCTAGCTGAGGCAATACAAAGGGAAACTTTGTTGACGGAAGAACGAGTTCGTGTATACACAGAGCAAGAGTATGCTACTCTTGAAAGTTTTCGTGAGCAAGCCAATCGTGATCACCGTATTCTTTCTAGGTGAGTTTGACTCTCAATTATGGCATGAAATAACTGTGGGGAGGTTGTCACCTCATATTCTAATAAGACTTTCCAAGCATGTTTAAGTGTGAGCTTGGAATTTGCATGTATAAAAAATATTGTTTGTCCTGATGTCTTTCTGTTTGTGTTGAATCAACATGGTTTAATGGCCTTTTAAGAACTAATTTTTTCTGCCCCTTAGTAAGTGGACAACTGGTGATCCATTGCAGATATACCAGTCATTGGCAGAGTTTAATCAAATAACTCACAGTGGTGATTCAATTGATGTTGCCAATCTTTTTACTGTTGACATTTGTTCAAAGTCATGATCAAATTAGCTTTTGGAAACTACTTTTAATGAGATTTTCTACTCATACTTATATTTTTATGCTCAAAGGGATGAAGTGCCAAAATGGGGACTTGTTTAATGTTTTATAGCATGAGATGTGAACCTGTTATTGTGGTGCCATGGGTGCATGTTATCATGTGTTCCTCTTGGAGACATTTTTACAAAGTGTGGGTTACATTTAAGAAAATGCTGTAATATTGAAACTTTTTCAAAATGTTGAAAAAGGTATTTTTAAACATGAAGAATTATTCTTAATGTGATTTCTGTCACTTTTGAGGCAGTATTGTAATGATGATATTTCCACATGTTTTAATGGAGCAATAAATTTTATGGCATTCTTGGTCACCAAAATTTTGTTTTTCAACTTCCCATGGAAATATTATGCAGTAGTAGAAACCATCTATTGGTTCATAAAATGTACATTTATACTAATAAAAAACTAATAAATAAAATTTCATGCCACAACTTCCCTTGAGAGTTTCATGCATAATTAATGGCATTGTAAAAGTCATTTACTGGATTATGGAATACATTTCCTCTTCTTCATCATAATTAATCTTCTTGTGGCTTAGAGAAATGGAGGGTAACAAGTTTTACAAGTGAAGCTTATACATCAAATCATCACCTTTGTGCCTCACATTTAATTTGGATGTGGGGTAAATATTCAGGGTGGCCAGTGATTGGGAAAACCAGGAAAAGTGAGGGAATCTGCAGTCTAGAATTTTTTCAAGGGAGATCCCTAAAATAAATTTAATATTTTTATCCATTTAATACAAAGAGCATTGTAAATTGGCAGTTTTTAAGGGAACATGGTTCTGCTTGGCCTCTAAATGTGTGATTGTTCTGTGACTCGGATGAAATTTTCTTTTCATTTGAAAACAATTTGTTGTGCAGATGATAGACAGTGAAAGTTGTTTATATTTTAACCGCCTTAGTGTGCACAGCGATAATTCTAATCAAAATACCTGATCTAATACTTTGTTACTGCACTGACTTTGATTGAGGTACAGGACAAATGAAGTGGAAGCAGTACACTCCAAGTACCATGCCACTTCAGAAACTTTCTGATAATAATATTTTTGAGTTCTGAGCTGCTATTGCTTTTCAGGAACAATAACTTAAAAACTCCTTTTACCTTGACAAAAGTTGCTACAAATCATGTTGTTGCCCCATAAACTAATGTTAATGAAAAAATGTTTGTATATTATAAATATGTAATACTAAATTCATTTTCACTTAAAACCTCAAACTGATTATGAAGAGCTGAGTCATCAGATAGTTTTTGTAACAGATTGCTCTCACTAGAAACCTTTTCAGGGTCTTCATCTCACGTATATGATCCTTTGTGTTAGAGGGTTAAAAATAATTTTAGTGATGAATCTGGAGGAAATGCAATTTTGTATATATTTCACTTGTAAAACTCAAGTCACCTCAGTTGAATATTCAAGAAGATAAGGGACCAAGGACTCTTTGAACCACAGAATATTTAGTGAATGCCCATCCTGTGACTGACAAAAACTAATACATGTACTTACTGTTTTAAAATAAATCCAGTTGAAGTCCCTTATAGTTGAAATTGTTTTTATCTTCATATGTTACCAACTATCCACCACATAGAAGTAGTATGGCATCACATATGATATCACTTATTTACAATTGGAGTTTGGAAGTAGAGTTAACCTTCAATATGGGATTAAATTTTTCCTCAAAGTGCTGATATCTAACTTTTCTCTATGGCAACAGCTGTGTTAATTGCTTGCCTACATGATTTTTTCCTTATTCCTTGATAAAAAAATGGTTGTGTAAATCATCCCTGAGAGAAAATGAATGCTATAAATATGCTATTTTTATACCGATGCAATTTTTAGGAAAAAGAGAGAGAGTAGGAAGAAAGGATGCCTAAAACTTCCAGAGCTTGATAGGTGCTATTTTGGAAGAAAAGAACATTGTATCATGAATTAATCACATAGTATAAGTCCTTTGGATTTTTCTGTATATTGTTGAGTTCCATAGATTTACACAAATATTTGTCTAAACTTAGCAGAAAATGGTAGTGCTAGTCGGTTATTGATTTGCATGTTTGCTGTTTTATCTATTATGGTGTTTTCTTATTCATTGGTATGTGATGGAACTCTGCAGCCACAAAGTTTCAAGTAAGTTTACTCACTAAGCTTGACTAAGGAGCCTTCATTCATTCAATGTTAGGTATATAATTCATATGTATTTCCATTCTAAGATTGGTTGACTCTAGCTCTCTATCGTTTGCAATCCCAATTTGCCGTGATAGCATTTCTTTGTCACATTTTAGTTTCTGTGCCCTACATTTTTGTTGCTTGTTTTTCCTCATTAAAACTTCCCTTTTTTTTCCTTCAATTATAGCCGTGACTATTCTATTGTGCACAAGGTGTGATTGCCCATTTTATTTTTTTCTTCATTTAATGCTTCTCAGTACTTTATCCTCTTCTACTCTTTTCTATCGGAATACTTCGTCATGTCCCACTTCATCAGTTCATTTGATCTTCAGCATTCTCCTCTAGCACCACTTTTTGTCTGATTTTGCATTGGTCCCTATCTCTGGTCCATAGAGTGCCACTTTACATGAATGTTTTCATGTACTGCTTACTTGTTTGTAATCTTACCTCCTTTGAAGTACTATTTGCACAATTATACGATGGGTAGATGTGAACCCTTACTTCAGACCTTTCTTTTCAGCAAAATAGGCAGAAGAGCCTTTAAAAAACCACTCTAAAAATTGAATGAACTTAAAATTCCTCTGAGCAGGCTGCTTCAGTATAATAGCATTCTTCATTGCCTAAGTGTGTTTTCACTGAGCCAACTGCTTTTTAACTTCAAATTATTTTTAATGTCTTTACGTCAGTGGTCTGCTACCTTCTCTGAATTTCTAGAATTTTATATTTCAGTGAAAGTAATGGGCAAATCTGTAATGCCAGTTAATGTATTACTCTTTGAAACCTTCAGCTTCTAACCACATGGATATTTTGATTTTTTTTTCTGCAGCATAAAGGGAGTAACTAATTATCAGCCTCAAGTTTTCCATATTTCCCATCCTGCTTCTCATTTTTTTCATTCTGATAATTTTGTATGGTCATTTCATTTTTGAGTAGGTAGTTAGCACTAAAAGCAGGGACTGTATCACTCATGGGCATTGCAATGCCAGTGACTTATACCCTTTGGAGGCAGGGAATTTTCGGGGCAAACTTGGAAAACTGTGATAAGTTTTGGTTTTGCTGGCCACTCTGCATGTAATTGCCCCTCCCCCAGTAATATCCATGCATGGATATTACTGGGGGAGAGGTGGCCCATTGGTAGCACGCTCGCCTGTGGAGGTAAAGGTCGTGGGTTCGA